>VZTT01041081.1:43948-54191 GCA_013400855.1 Buphagus erythrorhynchus | reverse complement strand
TTTTTTTTTTTTTTTGGGCGGGGAGGTTTGGGGAGGAGGAGAGTGGGCAACAACACATACATTTATGCCTAATTGTGATGGTGCACCATGAGTACATTCAGGGAATGGAAAGAGAACCTGCACCTCCACATGACCAGGCAGAAATGCCCACTACAGCTTGAGCATTGATATCTCACAACAGGAACTTCACAATCAGTTCATTCAGCAGAAGGGATGGAAGGAATATTTTCTGTGTTGGTTTCCCTTCTCTGCTTTTGCTAATTCATTTTGAGTCCTGTGAAGCATTGCTCTCTCTTAGTCTAACAGTTATGTGTGGCCATTGTGGGCCATATCTTGGACTTTGTTTCTGTGATGTTGGGTGGCCTCAGTTTGAGGACTGCAAAACTGGAAGTGTTGAGATTCAGGTTATAGTTGAAACATGAGGCATAAAATCAGCTTGTAGGCACAGCAGAACAGAGTATCTAGGAAAGATGTCTTGCAGGGTTAAGACAATGCTTTTCAGTGCTGTTGTCAGCAAATAGAGGCTGAAATGAATGTGAAAAGTTAGATGAGAAAGGAATTCTGGTGAGTTTGGAAAGGATAACAAGTATGAGTTTCTTCTAACAGGTAAATGCAGAGGAAAGGATGCTGCAAGTCTCTGGATGGAGTTATCTGGGGAGAAGTAGTGGAAAAGGTAAAGGAGCATTCTTGGACAATGTCATGGAACTGACATTGTTTATCCATGTTACGTGGAACATGAATAAGAGCAGAAGGATGGTTCTGGTATGAGCAAAAGCAGAGTAATGCAAGCCCTGCCCTCTGGTTTCTGTCCCTTTTGAGGTATAGGGCTATTTCCCTTCAGCAGAATATGTCATTGCTCTTGATGGCCCTCACAGATAAGATTGTCAGTAGGTTGGATTTCCCTCTTCACTGAGATAGAAATGATCCCTGAATGCCATCTTGGTCCACAGCTATTTTGATACGTGATTCCTCTTTCCTGTCCATGCCTCTTGCCTTTTTCCTCCTGTCTATGCATGTGGAGGTCTTACATGTCCCCACAATTCTGCTACACCTCCCATGTTACCAGCCCTCCTGTGACCTTAAGACTCTTATTTCCTTCCATGCACTTTGCTTTCCAGGATTAGAAGCTGTGGCCAGAAAAATAGGCACTGGTCATTCTATCCACTACCACCCTCTCCTACACCTCTCTTTTCTATCTAGTGTTAGGGAAGAGCTTGTGCCCTGTTCAGCTGGCTAGTTCTGGCACAAAGCTGGACTGGTATAGGAGCAAGAGGGCTGTGCCCATGTCGGATGTGTGTCTCTGTGCGGGTGAGGAGCATCCGAGGCAGGCACCCTTTCCTCCTTTTATCAGACTGTGCTCATTTATTATACCATCTGTTTTCCCAGTGCTGGAGATGATGCTGGGGATATGTGACTTGGGGCACTCAGGCAGAAACTGGCCTGCACAAGGCCGGCCATGTGTTTGCCTCCTAGCAATGCAGCGGTCAGCAGCAAATTCTTTGCTGCTGCCTCCTCTCAGTATGGGAGAGAGCAAGTGTGGGCCTGGGTGTGTAGGAGACACAAAGAAATTAAATATAGCAGGGGGAGAAGGGGAGAGAGACACTGGGGCACATGTGTATCAGCTGGAGAGAACTGTGGGAAGGAGAGACAGACAGATGGGCAGAGTTGGGGAGAAGGAAGAAGAATGGATTGAAGAGAGGGGGAAAACATAAAGAACTGTGCAGGGAGAGACAAAGAAACAGACTGGCTGGGGAGCAGCAAGAGAAAAGCAGTGAAGGAAGGAGAGACAGGCAGATTTAGCAGGGTTGTGGTATGGAAATCACTGGATTGTCTGTGGGAGAGAGAAGTGTGCCAGCCAGGTACTACACTCATAGGTAAGTGGATAACTACAGAGGTGGAGATAAATTCTGTGTGTGTATGTTTATACAGGCCTGTGTAAGGGTGAGCTGAATGAATGGGAGTGAGGAAGGGGAGCCGTAAGGAAAGAAGACAGCAAAAGCAGAGCAACAGAAAAACAAGGCTAGATAGAGATGAACCCTTGAAGTGCAAACAAGAGCTAGCATCAGGCTTGGGAGGAAGGGATTTGTATGAAAAGAAGGGAGACTAGCTGCACTCGTATGTTTGGGGCTGAGATTTTCTTATTGGAACCTGAGAGAGGATGCAGGGCAGCCATGAGAGCACAATTCCCCACAATGCTTCAAAAACAGAAGCATTTTTATGCATTCAGGGCTCGCTGCCAGTGCACAGAGAGACCCAGTGGACCCAGGAATGTAAATGCCACTATGCTAGTGGAGACTGTTTCCTACCTGCTGAACTGCAATTTGTACCTGACTGTTTGCAACCTGTGTACTGCCTATTTCAAGCATATCTTGCTGGACTATTAGAAGCTGTTTAAGATGGCAGCTCAGGTGTTTATTTATCCTCCTTTCCCTTTCCTCTTGCCCTTTTCCTCACAGTGTACTCACTATAAAAAAGGAGACATGAAAAAGTAGTGCCCAGATTCACAAGCACCTTCTTATTTCTTCTGCCTTGTTTCACAGACACCACTTGCTTTGCTGCCTGACTTGATCTCCCCCTCTTCCCTTTGACCATTTCTTTTCTCTTCTGTACTTTCCTGGGTTTTTTTCCATCTATTTCTTTTTCTCTTCCTTCAATTTTCTATAATTTAAGTTTTTTATTGTCCCTGTAACTCCATCCCCCTTTGTCCATTGTGTTCTAGACTAGGAGGCCTGTTTCTTTCCTTCTGCTCCTTTTCTCTCTCCCCAATTCTTCTGTCTCCTTCTGTCTTGTGCCTGTCTGCCTGCTTTCTCTCACTCACTGTCTGTCTCTCTTGAACTGGGTTGTGAATTCTGTTGGCATCAGAGTGGGACACACTGTAAAACCGAGGTTCCCAGAGGGCCAGGTTGTGATCATTTTATTTTTAAAATGTCCTTGGATGTGTAAAGGTGTTTGTTTGAGGGGGAGGAGCAGTGCATGTGCTCCATGTGGGAGAAGAGAGAGGAGTGCAGGCCAGAACAAATGAAGCTTATAACCAATATAGGTCAGTTGCAGAAAAGAGTCCCAATGGTCTGTGAAACAGAGGAGTGTTTTGTCATTTCTGACTGGCTAGTGGAAAGATGGCAAATGAATAGTTTTATCTAACAGACACAGGAAAAGGGTCCTGTCAGAGAATGCAGTAGTGATGAGCATGGGAGGAGGACCAGCTCTGCACAGGGAATTGCTCATCTCCCAGCCGCCCTCATAACCCAGGGAAAAAACAGCCTTTCTGCTGCTCTGAGCTGCCTACTCCTGTGTATGTTCCCATGTCTCTGCTATGGTCTGCAGAGCATAGCTGAGAGATGCTTCCCTATATCCTCTGCCTGACTTGCTCACTGTGTCAAAGAGGACAACAACTGAGCAAACAAATTAGAGAAGCACAATGAAGAACCGTAATCCCACACTCTTGGAGGATGGGCTGGAGTGCTTGGTCAGCCTCTGCTGGGGTCAGCTGCCAAAGAGACCCACATAGAGGCAGAGAGGCATCAAGGCCCTGAGTGTGGTCTGGTGGAGCTGTATGAGCAAAGTGCAGTGCTGGGAATTGTTTTGCCTTGCAGTAGGCTCCTCACTTCCCATGATTTCCCATCATATAAGTAAACGCTGCTTTCTGATCATTCCCAGAAATTTTCAAAAGTGATCAGTAGCTGCAGTGAATGACTGAAAGTGTCAAATACTCATGAACCCACCATTTGGCCTTGGGATTTTTGATTTAAATTCTGTTAAGAAATTCATTGGTTTATGAGATCAAAGCTACTCTGTTAAATGATATTAAAACATCAAAACAGAAGTCTAGATTTTCAGAGGTGTTTGGAGCCCCTACATCTCCCTAAATTCAACGAGAGATGCTGACTGCTTAGCACAACTGAAAATCAGGACAGTTCCTCACTGTCTAAACATGGAGTTAGAAGCCTAAATAGACTTACATGTTTTGCTTCCTTTTTTAAAGTAGGCCTTTATTCCCAAGGCAGAGAATACCACCTCTTGACTATTTCTATCCATGGAGTACTCTTCTATACATCACCATAATGCTCCAGTCTAGCATCTGACTGGCTTAATCTGATGTGTTTAACCTACTTCCTCTATAGGAATTCACTTGGGGGATCCAAAACCATTACAATGGTAATGTGAAAACAAATCCCAGGAATTCATACAATACAAGAGCTCTGTGGTCACGTTGTATCAGCTAACTTGCTCTGAAACAGTGTCTTAGGTACTTTTACACCTCATGGGATGCCTCCCTGACTATGTGGGACTACAGCAGTAAATCCTTCTCACATTAAAATTGATAGCCTGTTTCTGGCATCAGTGGGATATGGTGATTCTGAATTCTCTTAGAATGCCAACTCAGTGAACTCATGAATAGGTGCTGTGATATGTGCTGCTCTTGATTTGTCCCTCTGAACATTCATAGGGATGAAATAGACTATCCTAGACACTAACCATTTCTCTTGCTTTTCTTGGGATGTTCCTTCAAGAATCCTTTTAACCCTGATATACTACTGAGCATCAGAGAAGTTAAATGTCCAATATTCCTGCCCCAATACCCTAAACTATCTGACAGAAGAAAAGCTCAGGGTATCCTTAAGATGAAAGTTTGCAGAGGTGTCTTGCAGTACTGTCTGTGTCAGTACCATCAGACCTAGGAGAGCAAGTTTGTCCATGGAGGAAGGCCCAGTGATACCTCTGTGGCTGCAGAGGTCTGGGTGTCAAAAGCTCGTATTAGGGCCAGATTGTGGCTTTAAATGATGATACTGGATAGATGCTTCTGCACAAGATCCTCTTGTCTGTCCCCATCTGTGCCCTTTACACTGAAAGGAAGACTGATACCACAGGATATCGATCAGTGTCAACACAAACCATCCTTACTGTACACCTCACCTTTACCTCAGCATTTATCATTGCACTGATGCTTCCAACAAGATTCTGAAAGCCTTTAGAAAAAAAGTAAGACCTTTCTCTTTTTTGACTTACTCTTTGCAATTCTCTGATTACTATGTTTACATGGAAATAGGCTTTTTTTTTTTTCAAGAAATGATGACTGCTTTTAATTTGGACTTTCTGAAGTTGACCAGGAGAAACACCCCTTCCATAAGAGACAAATCAGGAGTGACAGTCTAATCTAGTTACAGTCAGTGGATAAATGGACAAAGGCTTTACTAGGGGCAACATAGTTATTGGTGCCCATATTTCAGGCACAATGGGCAGTGAGATCCATTGCCTTTCTGATCCGTTCTGGAGACTTCCCTGTGCCTTAGGCCCTAGAGCAGATTCTGACTACAAAACCTGTGCCAAAAACTTTTCATCAACTTTTTCAGAAACTTTTTTTGTTGCCTGGAATATGCTTTCAGGGTTGGATGTATGTAGATGTCAGTGGGAACTGTCTGTGCCTGGCTTTGGATATGAATGTGAACTAAAAAGAGAATTTCCATGAAGGATCTGGGGATACAGCACTGGAGAAACAATGGCTGTATGCTTGTGAATAAGTGAGTCTCAAGCTGGATTTCTATGAAGTGTGGTTAATGCAGAGGTAAGGGAGTGTAGAGTCATTTATTTATTTATACACAAGATAGTCCAACATGAAGGTAGCCTGGGATTATAGATTAAGTGTAGAAAAATGTGTGTTCTGGAGAGGATAAGTATGAGGCACAGCATCCAAGTAGGGAAGACTGTCTTTAATTTAGCATACTTATGTAAATACATAGGGATAGACGTGCTGGTAGGAGGGGGAATGTTCTCACAACTTATATTCTCTGCTAGTCATATTCGGTTTGTATATATATATATATGCATATATATACATATATCCTCACTGAGAGTGCTTTACCAAACACTAGAATTCCAGCTAGAATGACTTGTTAGCAGCCTGCCTTCTGTTAGAGCTAATGGGTTGCAGGTATTGATTTTTTTTTCTATTTATATTGATTAGGAAGCTGCTGTACATACAAACCTTAGCATAGCATGGAAAGAGAAAGGGAGGCAAAACAGTTCACATCCCAGAAACTCATCATGGCGGAAAATTCATCCTGGGTATCTCAGTCTTCTCCAACTATCTCTTCTGAGTAGAGAAGGAAGGCATTCCTTTTTTGCAGACTCCAACCCTCAGGGCTCATGAGAGGACACTTTTTGTTTCCCAACCATCTTCAAATACACCATTCAATGGAAGAAAAGGTTGTGTAAGAAAAAGGGAAAAAGGAGTCTCACATGGAAAGCACAGGAGTTGTAGCTTCAAGACTCAATCTGAAACAGTTATCTCGGGTACCTGTGAGTACCCAATTCATTCATAACAGCACCCAGATCCCACTAAAATCAGCACAAACACTTTCAGTTTGGTGTGCTTTATGAATACGTTCTGGATTTTTTGGTGCCTCAGTGCCTCTGCAGACTAATGAATGTGTTACCTTTTAGGAGTGTTGGGAGGCCAAATGAACCATTTGTACAAGATTTAGCTTGGAAGAGGACATAAATGAGAAACTGAGGGACTTCTGTATGGCAGCATTAGAACCTCATACTTGGTGCCTGCCAGAGTCCACTCCTGTCTATCACAAGAGATTTTTTTAGGCACTCGCAGGGCAGCACCCACACCCATTTTGCATTAAAATCTGCTCATTTTAATTGATAGACCTACTTTGGTCACAGGGTTACATCAGAGATGACTATTCTGTAGCACTGAATTTCTGATGTTTAAACTGTTTTGTTGATCTTGAAGTTACATGAACCTGAAGATAAGAAGAGAGGACCAGTGAGGTTTTTTCCATCTGCATTTATCTTCCTACGTCTATCATCTCCATCTCTAGCTCCTTCACCTGCAATTCTCTGGCAAAACCCACAAATCTTTCCGTGGCTTGCTAGTCTGTTGAACTGGTCTAAGAAAACCACCAGCATGCAACTTTGATGTGAATGTTTCTTAAGTGCTTTGGGACCCTCAGATCTGGATTTCAGTGATGACTGCTCTGATCACCCCATCTGCTTTTCTAACAGTACAGATATGTGACTTTTTTCTTCTCCAGTGAAATATCTTACATTTTAATTCTCTTTATACACCATATCTCATTTCTCTCTTCTCTGCCCCATTGGCTTCCAGTTCTATGATTATCACCCTAACCCCAGTTTGTTTTTCCTAACATCTCCTCTGCTGGTGCATTTCCCTATTAACACCTCTGTTCTGCCTGCAAATGCAGCTGCATCAACTCTATCTCTTTTACATCTCATTACAACAGCTCCTTCTCAGCTGGCCTCCCCAGGATGAAGATTCCTAGATCCAATTTTTATACACTATCGCTGTTTGATTTTATCCTATGTGCCAAAGAGCTCCACTGCAGCACTCAATCTGCAAACACTATTCAGTCTCATTACCATCCCATGGAGTTGCTTCCGACTTTGTGCCCTTCATCTCGCTTCCTGCATCTTTCTCATGCCCCTTTTTTTCCTACAGCACTGCCCCTTCTCTCCACAAATAGCAGCACTCTTGGTTTGCCATTGGAAGCAGACTTCCTGTGGCTCCCTGTCTCATCAGCTTCTCATTTCAAGTAATTTAAAATGTAATTTAAAATCTCTCTATTTCCTCCAGACTATTAATTTCTCTCTCCTTACTCTTCTATAGATGTCATTCTGTGTTGCGCTATTCAGAAGATGCGACTTGTAAAAATCTGCCACTGTGGTTTTATTCTGTATTCTTGTTTTGTATTATCATTTTTAATGATTCTTTGTAGGAAAGACAAAATCTCAGCACAGCATCTAACCACAGCACAAGCAGTCACACAGGACAGTCTGGCATTTGCATTGCCTTTGTTCCATTCTTCTCCTGTGGCATTTAGAACTGTAGAGGGATTATTGTGAATGGTCTAAGAGTATATAAGTAGGGTAGCAGGAAGAGAATTATTTCTGGAAATTGAGAAGTGTGAGGCAGGAAGCCATGTTTAGTTCTGATCCTGAGATGTGCTGAGCTCTCATAGGTCTGACTCCTCTTAGCCAGAGATTATAGAAGTTGCCACCCTGCAAGTGTGGCCTTCTTACACTGGCAATTTCTGTGAGGAGAACATGCCCTTCTCTTGTTGCTGTAATACACTATTTGAGAGTACAGAGTAACTGAGGAGCCAACCCTCCTTGGAAACAGGAGGTCCAGATTTCCAGAGTGACTTTCTTGTCCACACATGAGATGTTTGTGCCTGATGGATTTAAGTGCAAGAATAGCCAAATGAAGATTTTTCTTCTTCAGAATCTTTCAGACTTCTGGCCCAGACTTTCTATTTTTCTTTGAAGAATGAGAAGGTTTTAATATTGAGGTGGAGTTGGAAAGGAGCAACCACTAACACAAAAAGAAAATGCTCAGAGTCCCAAGAATTATTTATTCTTCCCTTATGCCTTCCCTCTTCAAGGCCCTTCCTTCTTTCAGGCAAAATACAAGGGAAGGAGAGGTCCTTGGGTGATCTTCCCTAGCTTTCCCAGCTAAGAGCCTCATGGAGCCTCCTCAGCACAGGCTATCCCTGTAGAGCCACAATCTCCCACATCTCTCCACATCTCTCTGCCTCTCAAATTCCTTTGCACCAAGGACAATAGTTCAGAGAGCCTGTCCACAAACCACCATCCTCCACATTCTTGCAGCAGCCTATACTCAGAGTACTAAAAATGCAGAGTACAATATGCACCTGCCCCCTTGTTCATTCCCAGCTGTTCAGCAGCTCCTAGGGTACAGAAAGACCCATCCCCCCATCCACCCCAGCTCCAATGGCAGAGGGCAAGGCTAGGATTCCCCCAGATGAACTAGGTACTTTGTTTGTCCACAAAAATTTTTTCAGTGGTCTCAACCTGCACTGTCTCCTACCACCTCTCCCTTTTTCTGCCTTTCAAGGGGTCTTTTCTGCCTTCTGGTGGTGATTTGCATATGGCTGATGCTGGTCACCATGAGTGCTTGCTGGTAAACACCTCTACCTCAGTCTCACCTGTGAGGGCTGCCTGGACTGTGCCCTCCAAATGGGGGAAATGATCAAGGGTCTGTAGGGCAGCCATTGGCCCCCTGGCTGTTTGCTATAGAGCCCTTCATGTCCCTGAGTCCTGGGACAGATTGTCCTGGAAGGGCAGGCCCAGTCTGCACCCAGAAAGGGAGTAGGGAGAAGAGATAAGTGGAGTTATGAAATTGCAGCGTGGCTGAAGCCCTCAAACTGGTTCAACTTCCCAGCACCCCCTTCCCCCAGCGCTGCTCCCCTGCATAGAACAGCAGTGAACCTAAAGCAGATCTTCTGGTCTCATTTTTCACTGAACAATGAATCTGATCAGAGAGAAACAAAATCGGTAGCATCAAGAATTAGATTATTTCTTTTCTTCATGATTGTTGCATTAATGAGCAGCTACATGTATAGAACCAGGAGGTGACTAATGTAATTAACCTGGTGTAATGATACTGCTGAGGAAAAGAGAGAGGATTATGACATACTTAGATGTCAGTATTGCACAATTTTATATGTGTTCCCTGTACTATCAGGTTGTGTCTGACACGAAACTTAAGCAGTGATAGATTTCAGTCTGCATCCATTCAGCTCATGCATCTTTCTGTGTAAAATGAGGATGTGAAAGGTGGATTGCTTTCCCAGGGTTGAGGGGGTGGACATATTCAATTTTGGTGGTTCCTTTCCTTAACAAAATGATACCAATTATCATAAATCGTCCTTTCTCGTGAAGAATCTTCCCAAAATGTCTGCTTCTTGGAGCAGGCATTGGGATTTCACTGAAATCCCTAAAGACAAAGTAAGAACACAGGGATCCACACACCACTGGTCAGGGGGAGGCAGAGGGACAGAAAACGAGCAACACCAAGACATATGCAACTTGCAGCAAACCCGGGAAGAGTGAAGAGCAAGCGGTTAAAAATCATAACAACAGCAATAAGAGCAGAAATACATGCTTATTTTTAAATTACCCTTCCACGTTACATTTCACCCGCCTCCTGGGGAGAGAAACGGCTGACTGAAGTTTTGTGCGGGTCTAACTGCGGTGTGCGGGTCGCACTCGCAGCTCCGGGCACCTACGGCGGGGATGCGAAGGAGGCTGATCTGGGGGGCGGCGGTGGGGGGAGAAAGGCGGTAAGCGAGGGAGACCCCCAGCGCCGTCCTCCGCTGGGCTCCGCGGCGGCGGCCCCGGAGGAGCGACCCTTGCCGGTGCCGGCAGCGGCGGGCGAGGCGCAGGGCGGGGGCAGGCTGCCCCCCCGCCCCTC
>VZTT01041081.1:28987-43675 GCA_013400855.1 Buphagus erythrorhynchus | reverse complement strand
CCCCCTCCAGGAGCCCCCCTCTCTCCTCGCCCACCTCTGCCGGGAGCGAGCACCGCGGCTGTGCGGAAAAGCCATGGGAGGCAAGACCTCGGCACCTGTTCAGCTGAAATCAAGGGCTTACAGTATACTGGGCACTCTGGCTTGGTGATAGGAGCGAGGAAAAGGAAGGAGAAGCAAGCAAGAAAAAGTGAGAGAGGATTGGAGCGACTGCCGCTGCCGGGAAAAAAAAAATAAAAACCCAAGGAAGATAACTGAGAAGGAAAAGGATTTTCATGGCGCAGGCTGCAGAGCTAAGCAAGAAGACTGAAGGTTGCATCTCTGCTCTTACAGTCTCTAACTGTCTAGGTCCAGATAATGAGAGATTGTGTTGAGGATGCTGCTGCTGCTCCCCTGTTCACTGTGGAAGCCATCTCCAAATTAGCCATTACATATGGAAACTGGAGACCAGAATTTTAGAAAAAGGGATTAAGGCGTCTCATTTTGGGGGGGGTTCTCTCTTTATTTCTTTGGTTTTTCTTGGTTCTTTTCTCTCTTTTTTTTTTCTTTTTCCTTTTTCCTTTTTTTATATTTCAACCAGAACGTTTCCGATTTAAAAGGCAAGCCTCTTCCCGTGTGGTCTTTCTAATTTACACTCTTTTCCGTGGGCTTTCTTACCTCCCTTTTTTGATATCTATCTCTCTATACCCATTATATTATTAGTCGGAATTATTATTCTTTTATTTTATTAAACACACACACCCCAAGAATCAGAAGGCGGTTGGGTATTTGTATAATGAAGAATTATGGGGCTCTTTGACAGAGGTGTTCAGATGCTTTTAACCACCGTTGGTGCTTTCGCTGCCTTCAGCCTGATGACCATAGCTGTGGGGACCGACTACTGGCTTTACTCCAGAGGGGTTTGCAAGACTAAAACTGTCAGTGAGAACGAAACCAGCAAAAAGAACGAGGAAGTCATGACCCATTCTGGATTATGGAGAACCTGCTGCCTGGAAGGTATTTGATTCTGGACCTCCACACCCCCCCACTCCTTCATCTCCCACCACCCCACGTTTCTCCCTCCTCCCCCCAATAAATCCCTCCACATTCCACCATTTTCTCACTTCATTCCTTTCGTTGGTGGATTGAGAGTGGTGGGCTCAGTTACTCAGAGCACAGAGGCAAGAAGACAGGCAAAACATTCACTGCTCTGTTCCCTTCTCCCTTCTTTCCCATCCTCCCCCCTCCCACCTTCCCCAAAAAATCACTTCCTCCCTCCAACTAGAATAATGTGTGTGTTACAAAACCACCGAGAGATCCTTTCAAAAAGCAATTGTGCAGTCTGCCTGTCTTCAGCTTGTTTGTATTGCCTGGGTAAGCAATGCCAAAATGCTGTGTTATTGCTGTGCTCCGGCTGCAACTAGAGAGTGAAATAATTGCTCTCTTTGCAAATGCCTTATTTGCAAAGGCAAGACTGTGAGTGAGGGGCAGTGTGGGGAGGAGGTTATTGCAAAGCACTTTGGATGCAATTTAGTTCACTTTAAGAAGGAAAAAGAGAGAAAGGGAAGTAACGGGTTTATATCCAAAATGTCTCATACAGAATGATACCAGTCATCTCAAACAGAGTTCAGAGCATCTTGTAATGTCTGTAGGCAACCACATCTCACTGGGCTGGATGCAGAGGGGTCTAGTTGGCCACTGATTGGTTTGGTTTGGGGCTGGCATTTTTCCCCGGTTTGTTTCTTGTTGGGAGGGGGGTTTTGTTTGAGGTTGGTTTGGGGGGTTGATTTTTTTTTTTTTAAGGTTTATGGTAAAGACTTAAAATAAACAAGTCTCTGAATGGAGAAATCAGCTGAAGTCTGATGTGGTGAAACTGAACAGCAACTCAGTGACATGTCTAATGACAGAAGAGACACCACTGCAGCTAACTTCTGGAATCAGACGTTCTAAAAGGAGGGGGAAAGAAAAGAGGGGCCAGTGATTCGCTTTTAAATATGTGTTTCTGAGTACTGCTATTGGCGTACGTGTGGGCTGGGGACGTGGTCTTCAGCCTGTGCTGGAGGGAGAGGGGCAACCGATGTAAATGCGTGGTTTATGTTACACACGTAGTGAGGAGAGAGTGAGAGAACAGGAGCGCACATTACAGCCCATTGTGAAAACCCTGTTTATGAATCAGCTCCCAGCTGGACAGTGGGCTGCTGGGGCTTCATGGACATCCAGGGATAAGATCAGTGTCTGCCGGTGTCCACCGGAGCTGGGTGTGCCTGGAGCTCCCTGTCGGGAGAGAACAGCAAGTGGGTACCGCAGAACTGATTTTCTTAACCCGGCACTGGGAGATGGAAGGCAGGGGGAAGGGGGAAATAAACTATATATGTTTTGATGTCTCTCACCAAAGAAAACTAAAGCTGCTGTTTGGAAATGGTTGTGTCCAGGAAGAAGCGTGAATTTCCCCCCCGTTCTTGGTGCAAATGGTTGAGTGATAGCTGGACATGTTTTGAATAGCTAAGTGACTTCATTGAGCGATGGTCTATTTGACGCATACTGCATTTAGTGCCCTTTGTCAACCCAAACTGCTGCCTTTTAACATATCCTGCAGAGGAGCTCTATGCTGAATACTATATGCTGTATCCACGCCAGAAAATCAATAGCAGTAAATTAATGGGGGATGTTTTAAACACACTTGCTCTCACACACACACAGATTTCCTGCAAATTGATAAATACATAGAGGTATATATTAATAAAAAATGAAAAGCCTTTCACACAGATATTCATTACAACCAGGGAAGGAGACATCTCCTTAATTAAAAATTAATGAGAGAGAAGGGGGGGAAAAAAGCCCAAATGCAAAGCCATGCAGGGAAGAGAGGCTGCGGGGATGAACTCCCTTCCTGAGCCGTGTCCCCAAGCTGGAGGGCGGAGGGAGGCCGGGGTGGAGATAGAAGGTATGAGGACCCCAGCCAGGAGAGGCAGTGAATTCAGATCATGTCTATCTGCCCACAGAGCCATACCCAGAGGGACGCGGTCTGAGGGGGAGGAGGAAGGGGCGGGTGAGATTTGTCAGATTGGAGGAGCTCGGGGCTCCTTCTCCTTTACATCTGACAGGACCCCACAGGCACTGTTGAGAAGTGGCTTGCATGGCAAAAGAATGTGCCAGGATGCTTCCAATTAAAAGCTTTGAAGTGCCCCAAGCCCCCCAGTGTTGCGCTGCCAGCCCAGGTCCCCTGCCCTCCCTGCTGATGCTTTCCGGTGAGTTAAAACCATAGCCCTGCATGAACGGTGTGAAATTCATCCTTAGCACAACTGCACGGCCCTTGCAGGGTGCTCTCACTCTTCATACATGTGTGAGGGTTGGGCTGGCCCAATCTCCCAGCCTCCGAATGCTGGGCAGCAGCAGCAAGTGGGGTAGGAGGGTGCAATGCACCACAGGGGAGCTGAGCCCAGCCCTGAGTCCCTCCTCGCCTGAGGGCACAGGTTGCACTAAAACTCGGATAAAGACTTGTTTGCAAGAGCATCTCAGCAGAAGGCAAAACCATCCCCGTGGGCACACTCTGAGCAGGTCTGACCATGAGTTTGCCTCGTGAGGTGGTACAGCACTGGTTTGGCACTGCCACTGCTGGCATGCCTCTGCTTGGCTTCCCACAGCCCCACAGCCTGCATGGGGTGATGGCTGACGCTCCCTTGGTCCCAGGACAGCACAGCCAAATATCCCCACCAGCCCTTGGATGTCAGGGCTCTTACTGTCATGTCTGATCAACTTAGTGGGGGGGTTATCTTCTTTCTTGTCAAAAGGAATCAGAACAGTGCCCCTGGCTGATTCCGTCTCCCTGGTGAAAGCTTCCTGCTGGTGAACAGGAGAGAGAAGGATGTAGCAAAGTCTCCTTTCCCCCATGATACATAGAGTGGGTAGATTTGTGGAGGAAAGGGCTTGGTCTCAGGAGGCTGTACAAAGGACAAAAATCTTGGATCTGTGCACAGCCTGCCCACGGTGTGGCAGAGGCACCTGACAAAGGATGTGGGACAGACACTCTTCTGCCTGGGGTAGATGTCAGGGCAGATCTATAGGGTAAGGGGAGGTAGTGAAGAGGAGGGCAGGAGGCTTTGTAAAAAGAAAATAATCAAAGAAGGAGTTCAAACCGCTATCTGCTACTGGTAGGAAGCCTCTGATAATGTTGCCTTCATTTCTGGAAACATGGAGGAACACTGGCATTAGTCAACACTGTAGCTGTCAGAGATGGTGGACACCTCATGTTCCAGTTATCACGCTAAATTGTCTTTTCTCTTCTTGGCCAAGAGATCCAGTAGCAGAAATGGATGTGAGCACTTATCTTGGGCTGTATGCACAAATACGTTGTGGTCAGAATTGCAACCTCCTCTTTGAGAATTTGGTCCCCAGGCTTTCAATTTTTGGGTTTCCCTCTCTTTAGTCATTCTATTCCCTACAATGGACTTTCAGTCAGCATTTTTAGATCTTTGTATTGCTTCAAAGAAGAGTACAATTCTGGGAAGTTCCTCCTCTACTGGGATTTCTTTGCCCCCCCTTTCTTGTGAGCCCTACAGTGAGCCCCTGCTCCACGGTGGGAACTCAAGCAGACAGGTGGTGTCAGTTCACATTACTCTGGATCATGCTTCTGATTTTTTCCTTAATCTTCCTCCAGATGATTCTCTCTCAGGCTTTGGGGTTGCCGAAATATGTCTCTGGGCCATTCAAAAGTCTCTGCCCTTCAAGAAAAATGGTTTTTCTCAGCCCTTTAGCTCTATAGGCACAAAACACATACGAACACTGAACAATTGAGATCTGCAAGCTCATGCCCCACATGGATGCTGCACCTTTTATAACTTCGAAATGGCTGCAGATCTTCCAGCCTAATTCCTTCTTCGCACTGAATGTTTTAAAACCACTTTTTATTATAAGTGATGCCTTATCTGATTCTTTCATAAGCTCCTGTAGATCTCCTACAGGATCTCAAAAAAGTGAGGGACGATGCCTTATCAGGGTCTTATGAAGCGAGCAAATGAAATGTATTTTATATCTGTAGGTTATTGGTTTTGTCATGTTGTCATTATTATTAAGAAATGGATAGGTCTGGGAGGCTTTTATACTGAGAAGGCAGGAGAGAAAAGTCCAGGGCAGGCAGGCATGAGTGATGCACATGGGGTTAGACATCCCTGTAGATCTGACTGGTGTGAAGGCAAGTAATTGAATGAATGTTGGTGGAGAAAATAATTCCTGCCTAGAGACCCTTCCCAAGGAGAATTAATGAGCTGATCTGTTCCCTTTACAGCTTGTTATATCTGAACAGTGCATGAGAGCTAAGTGCAGATTCAGTGTTTGCAAAAATGAAGAGCTGACAGCAAAGTGAGGCAGGGCACAGGCAGTGGACAAGCTTCTGCCAGACAATTCTGGCACTGCGTCGCTTCCTCTCACTGCCTTCTCCCACTGCTGTTTGTTCCCAGTGCACGTCTTTCCTTTCACATCCATTTTATGTGTAGGGTTTTTCTGTGTTTTCCCTCTTGCCTTTCATGATTTTATTTCTTTCAGCTGTTGTTTCTGTCAGTGTCCCTAGTTTTGTTCTGCAGAATTGCCTGCCGTCCTACTTCCAAGGATCCACAAATCTACAAAGGTCCTTTCCTTTCATCCTTGCTGACCTAATCCAGGGCCTTTTCTGAAAATTCAGTGGGTGTAGTAGTAGATTTAATCAGGGTCTCCATGTCTTCACAGTTCAGGACCAGGAGCATCCTAGCCCAGTCGTGAGATGCAGCAGGAGGAAATGACCAGGCACAGAGCTGATTGTTGCTGGCATTGCATCTGCCAGGGAAAAAAAGAATTCAGAGCTGGACAGGCCTTGGGTGAAGAAGAAGACAAAGGACTTTAAAAAGTGGGGTGGCAGATGGTGAGGAAGAATTGCTCAGGATCTCAGACTTGGGTGGGTTTGGTTCTCCTCTCAGCCTAAATTCACATCTGACTGAAGTCACAGAGAAGGCAGGGATTTGAGGGGCTGAGACCTGCAAGCTCAGCTCCTTTGTAGGATTTGATAAGGAAATGCTGTTCCTCACTAGTGAGTTGCTAGAACAGACTTCTAAATTGCTTCTAAATTATGAATCTTCCTGCTGTCAAGAAAGAGGAATGGGTTAATACTGTCCTGAAATGCACCAGAAATTGCCTTGCTGAAAAGAGTGAGAGTGAAATGCAGTGGGAGGGACATGGAGGTGCAGTGTGGCAGCAGTAATGTATAAAGAAATTACACAGAGATAGAACAAATGTCTCTTTGCCAGGGAGACCAGGAGCTATTCCTATCTAATGTTTCCCTTTTAACCCATTCCTTTCCTCACGCAGCCCTCTGAGTCCCCATCTCACTTGGTTGCGGTTTGGTACGATCTAAGCAAGAGTTTTTGGGGAGGAGAACCACTAAGGTTTGACAGCAGAATCTCCATATTTATTTAATTTAAAAGCAGTAGCGAGGAGGTTGCCGGGGGGAGCAGGGAACATTTCAGGCTCTCAGATGGCTCTGCCCCCTGCCCCTGTTTTAAGAGCAGATTCCCAATGAAGCATACCCGGTTTATCCCAGGGGGAGCCCTCGCTGCTCCGTTCTGCGCTGCTTCTCCCTTCCATATCGCACTCGTTGTCAGGGGATGTGCTGCAGCCTTCCTTTCACGGACACGAAACCTTCCCCCTTGCAGGGGGCTCTCAAGGAGGGAAGGGGGCTGCTGCCAGGGGAATGGGTTACAGCAGGGCTCCTACTCCATGTCCTTCCCCACTCAGCCCCCAATCCAAGGCAGCAGCCACCCAGCAGGGGAAACACAGAGCACAGAACTGGTTAGGCATACACAGAATGTGATATAAATACAATACACCTAAAAGTTATTTTTCCCTTGGCTTGACCCCAGCTTTTTCCTCACCCTCCATCTTTGATTCATTCTATCCATCTCCATTTTAATTTGTTCTCGTTTCCCTCCCCTGTTTTTCCGCTTTATTTTTCCCTTTCATCTTTACGTCTGTTCTGTGCTTTCTCTCAAAAGCATCTTCCCCTTCATTATTTCTCCTTGTTTGTCTCCAAGTTCTCTGAGGCCCATCTCCCTTGCTCTTTCCTCTGTTATGTTATCTTGTCCTTGCTCCTCTCTGTCCCCTTTGCTCCTGCTGTTGCATTTCTCTATTCTCTTTCCTCTTCTCCCTGCCATTATTTCTCCCTGCTTTTACCCCATCTTACATATAGTCATTCCCTCCAGCTAAAGGACCCCATTCTTTTGGAGCTGTGCTGCCTGTATGCTCTAAATAAACAATTTTTTAACCTCTTTCTGGCTGTCCCCCTCCTCCTTTCTCCAGCCAGTGCCCCCTCCTCAAAGCAGTATATGACACCAGTTGCTGTCTCCTCTTACCAGTAGCCCAGGTACCTCTGAGGGGGGTGAGACCCCAGCCCCTCCCTCTGCTTCCCTCATTGCTCACTGCCTGTGGTCAAGCCAACCTCCCTCCACTTTGCTGCCTCCAACCTCCCATGGCCAGAGGGCTCACTGGCAGCTCAGCTGATGAGCTGGCTCATCTGCGTGCAGCCAGCAACTGGGCTGGAAGGAGCTCATGGCAGCCCTAAATGCCCTCCCTGGCAACCCTCAAACATGGATCAGGCCAGGATCCAAATAGAAAATAAGGGTCTCTCAAGCCATAACCCTGGGGCAGTTGTTGTGCACTACAGTGAAGGATCTCTGGTTGTCTGGGAAAAGAGTCTCAGCGAGCAGTCGTTCTTTTTGAACTGTTTTCAGGGGAGTGATTTCCTCTGAGATTCTCAGGAATACCTGAGGTGGGGAGGTGAATGGGGCTGGGGGCTCCAAGCCCAATGGTTGCCTGAATGAACCTCAGTGAGGCTATCACTGGCTGGTGAGAAAAGGGGGATTGTGTACCATGCAGGGCTCTACATGAACCGTGGTGATTCACTGGGTGCCAGAAATGGGGACACTGCTGTTAATGGTCCATTGCAGCACATGGCTGCAGACAGAAAACCCACCATCAGCAAGTCCCAAGGATAAGGAGTAAAGCAAAGGGGATAGCAGAGAGTGCAGAAGCACGGGCCATCCAAGGGTGGGGTGTTACAAAGTCAGAATAGGGTTCATAAAAGGGGGACAGGTACAAGGAAGAGTAGAAAAGACTGTGTGAAGGCTAGGCACGTTTGCCTGGAAAAGGAGGTGAATGAGAGGGAAAGTGATTGGATTGTGTTGAATAATGAATGGGCTAGAGAAGGTGGATCAGTAGCTCTTGATTTCCCCATTTTGTAACACACAGACAAGAGGACCTGACATGAGTCATGGGAGACCCAGTTAAAGCTTTCTCATTTGATGCATATCAGGGCTGTGGAGCTCACTGCCACTGGAGCTCTCATGGCCAAGATTTTAACAACATTTAGCAAGCAAGTGGGCATTTACGACAGAGTTCACGAAAATTAAGCATCCTCCTAATGGATGTGAACAGCATTTTGGGTGTTTTGTAATTCAGCAATTAAGCCAGTCGCCATAAAAACTAGGATAACATTTCACAAGGGCAGTCTATCCCCTATCTGACTGCCATGTGGCTCTTGCCTCTTCCCTGAAACATTTGTCAGGGATTAAACAGAGCTCAGATTCACTCAGTCTGGCATTTCTTTTGTTTCTAGATGCTATGCTGTGCAGTTGCAATGTAAGATGCAAACTAGGCCTGCATTTCTGCTGGTGTCAATGACTGCCCTAATTTGACAAATTAACAGTGAGTTTCAGTACTTATATCATATTTTGCTAGGAAGGATCTGGGATAGAGAGCAATTAAGAGCATATGGAATTAAGTGAAGTCCTTTTTCTTCACACCCCAGGGTATAAAGTAAGTAGTTGGCAATGAAGGTGCTATATATGTGCAAAGAATTATTATTGTTGAAGTCCTTGCTTCCCAGAAAGCAATAGGCTTTGGGTCTCTTTGATGCTATCACGACTAAATTAGAAACGAGGTTGTCTCTTTTCTCTTGTATCTGTGGAAATGATTACTGCACTGGCATCTGATGACGTACAATACTGTAGTGTTTCTATGCACAAGAGATGGAGGCCCAGTTCTCCCCTCATTTGCTCTGATGTAACCTCAGTGACTCGGATGGAGCTTACGCTGCCTGTGTAGGCAAGGGGAGAGCAAGGCTGTGGAAGGGCTGTGCGTGCTCTAAACATCCATGCCCCCAAGGTCACCGCGTGTCCCCGCTCTGCCAGTGACGTACCCAACAAACCAGGGGCTACATTCACTTCCTAGTGTGAGTGGGTGTGACAGCCCCAAAGGTAACGAGATTCTGTATTTATTTATGCCAGCTGTTCGCCAAGTCCAGCAGTTCCTTTTTTAACTATTCCCATTTTCATCATCTTTCACTCTTGTTAGAAAAATTCAACTTGGCTGCTCTTCCTGTGGGGCAAAAATTCTCATACAGATTCCTCACCTTGGATGGGTGAGTGTGTAAAATGGCAGAGGTGACCATGAACTTGCTGACATTCACCTTTCTCTTTCTCTTCTTTCTGCATTTCTATCTTTATCTGAATCTCTCCTTTTTATTGACAGCTTTCTGTCTCCCAGACCCATTTATTCTCCTTGTGTTACAGAAAAGCTCTCCCATAAAATTCCAAACTACTCAATCAGAGTTTTCATACCAAGCCCTGCAGGATAGGTGAAATCCACTTCTGTTTCTGTGGCACAGGCAACTAAAGTAGTTATACTAGCTTCCTATCAAATCTATAACTCCCCAGAGAAGCATATGGACTTTATCCTGCACTTCCTATGCCCCCAGAGCATATACTCCTATCTTCTAGCTGTGAAAAACAGAAAATGAGGACGGTATACAAAAACTTGAGAATGCAATGTCATCCTATTCATGGATAGGGATTTTTCTGATGTGTGTTTTTGCTAGAAGCAAACACCTATAAAATTCTGATTTAGCTTGTTGTATAAAGAATACATTCTGTCAAATAAAGAATAACACTATCCACCTCCGTTCCTTGGATTTTCTTTCCCTTTCTGATTTTTGTCTTCCTATTTCTCAGTTTTCATTCTCCTTCTGAACATGATATTTTTTTTAGTGCTGGCTTTATTTTTCTCCTCCCACTCCTTCATAACAGCATTTCATTCTTAAATTTGCTATCACTCAGAGAATTTCTCTCTTTCTTCAGGTCTTGTTTATATCACCAGTGTAGCTGCAGTGAGATGGATAATGCTTGAACACTGAATATTACCTAGGTTTATGTTTGTGTTCATTCAGTATTACAGATCACTGTGAATCAAATGACTTTTCATCCAACCCTATTTTCTGACTTCTGCAACCTTATTGTAACCTGTCCATTGTAAAGAGTAAATTTCTGAGAACCTGTTCCTGGAGCTTTATCTCCTCCTGAGGATGTTGCATAATATTTTTCTTTCTTAGTTCAATTTTTTTTCACCCTTTGTTTTCATTTTTCTTTATTATCTTCTTCAGAATTCACTGTTTCTTCTTCTCTTCCCTTTTACTCCACATCATCTCTGATCTCTGCATTTTTCTCCCACAGTCCTAACCCCTGATGATGTTTCTGCTCTACCCTTTACATTACTAGCCCGTAGTCCTCTTAGGTAGGAGCTAGTTCCCTTGATCCCATCCCATTCAGCCTCTTTGGAGAAGTGATGGAAAAGGACTCACAACTAAGTCTGTTCAAATGTGCATTGTGCATATGTGCACATGTGCATCTCCTTTCAGGTACAATTGGTATGAAAGATTGGTGGTTGAGATGAAGTGGTTTGATTTCGACTTTTTTTGATTCAGATTTTTGATTTGATTTTTTTTTTTATTCAGACAGCCATGAGGAGTCTTTCCCAAATGTAGATGTCCCCCAGAATTGCCTTCAGAGTACAGGGTCTCAAGGGACCAATCATCAAGAATTTCTGCTGCTTCATTTTAGATTCAAGCATTGACCTTTTCCTTAGGCTGAGGGTCATGGGTTTTTGAAGGGCAGTGGCAGAATCATGAAAGAGGACATTTTTCTCTTGCTCATTTTTGAGTGAGGAGTGAATGAACTGTGATAAATATTTTTCTGTATATAACTAGAGCAGTCTCAAAGAAGTTGCAGAGGAAACAGATGGCAGAGGCCCTTTATAGGCAGCTGCTGTTGTCTCTTAAGGTGTCACCATCGCAAGAAAAGTGGTTGTAATTGGGGAGCTTCAAGATCAGTAGCTCCTGAAAGGAGCAGAAAAGAATGACATCCTGCCTGAAGGCAGGGGGGAGGGAGATGGAAATCAAATATTCAGAGACTAAGAAATCAAGTACAGGGAATAGGTTGGAGCCACTATGGAGTTTTACTGAATTTCACAACCACAGGATGGATGGTTTCCCTGCATTTGGGAGTTCCTAATTGGCCACAGACAGTAGGAACATTGTAAGCAGGGTGAAGAGCTGGTTTAGTGTATTTTGGGGATAGCAGGAGGGGCTGGTGTCCAGTGGAAATGAGTGGAACTGAGATCCCCAACATACTGTGGAAATGCAGTTGGTCAGGAGTGAGGAAAGGTCTCAGAATAGCTATCTCCAGGCTCCTTTCTTCTCCAATTGCTTCAGAGCACTACTGCAGTGCATGCTTTTGGTATGGGAATGCTATAGTTTGGTGTAGAAGCTTCTGTCCCAGATACTCCTCAAAATGCCTGCCTGGAGCCCTATGATCTCAGTGTATGCAGCACAAAGAGAAATTTTAAGTTGACCTGTGAAATAACAGAAGTGGAGACATGTAGCTGCTCCCTCGAGAAATAACCAGGCTTAGGTTCCTTCATATCTTCCAGGTTTGGAGGGATTGCACAATGGGTTAGACCTCTAAGTTTTCCAGACATGGAGTTGTTTTAATTTCTCCTGCTGCCCTTTTGTCTCCAAAAGTAGGAGTCATGTATTTCTTTCAAGGAAGACAAAATACACAAAAAAGTTCAATGGGAGAATTTGGAAGGAAGCCCGAGAGGGTCTCTCATGAAGTGCAAGGGTTTGGGGCAACAGAGCAGCTGTGAACAGGCTTACTGCTGGAGATATTTGGAGCTCAACATTGCCCAGTGTCCTTTAGCTGAGGATTCCATTGGAACCGTACTCAATAGTCTCAGAGGGAACAACTGCCAAGAGCAGAGCAGAACAGTGCAGCTGCTTTGCTGTTGGGAAAGGGAGAAAAAGAGAAAATAATATGTCTACCCTGCCGAGTGAACTGCAATGCAAACAGCAGCACAGCACAGGAAAATGCATGGGACTGACAATTTTTCTAAATTTTAGGTGAGCACCTAATCATTGCTCAACTCTTTCTCAATCATTGTTCCGTTCTTCCCCTCTTCATCCATCATTTTGTCCATCTGTTCATGGGAAAGCATAACTCAGAAAGGCCAAGAATGACTTTCCAGGAATTAATTCCAGGGGCTGTCTAAGATCACAGGAGAAAGGTGTTTTTCTGTGTGCTGCATCATTACAGCTTGGCCCACATTTACAGGAACACTGAGGGGGAAAGCATTCAGAGCAAAGCAAGACTGTGAGAAAGAGCATTGTGACGATATAAAAGAACCAGGACCAGGGAGGACTTTTATTCTTCTGCAGAAACTGAAAGCATGGGTTGTTTCTGGGAATAAACTGACTCAGCTGTGGAGGAAAGCATCTCTGCATGCTGGAAATTGAGGGATATTTGGGGCTGGAAATGGAGGGATATTTGGGGCTGGAAGGGTCTATGACAGCTGGAAAGCACAGCTGGCCAGAAGGAAGCATTAGGCAAGAGAGGACCCAGGGCTTGGCCACAGCATGACAAGGGAAGGTGGTAATAGGAATGCAGTGTGAGTGCTAGAAGGAGATAATTGAGATACATGGTCTGAAAGAGGAAAATGAGTCAGAAGAAATCCTGGGACTCAGAGGTAGGAGAGGTTTGAATTGCTGAGAGAAGCAGGAGTATCAGCTGGAGCTGATGGATGGAGAGACAGATCTTCTCATCCATCTTCTCTGAACTGTGGAATGGGATGGATTTTTACCTGCCGATGCCAACGTCTGCCACCACTAACAGCCCTTCTTCTTACTCCTTCCTGCCCCAGTCCATGGGAGAAAGAAAGGTTTGGACAGAGAAAGACTGGGTAGGATTAATCACATAGACCAACCAGCCATGGAACTCCAGCAATTTGGAAAATGTGACCAGTGGTTTTGGCTCCATGCAGCAAAGTTTGAAAAAGGAAAGAAGAAACAAACTAGTTGGAGCATGAAATTTTAGACTTGACTTGGTGATGCCAGGAAAGGCAGGCACGGCCACCTCATACATTGAGGCTTTCTGCTAGTCCCATAGCTGGAAGCACATGAATTTGTCCTCCTTCTGGAGTCTTTGGGTACAGTTTTCATGGCAAAGAACCCATGGCTTGGCTAGATTATCTTTGGTAAAGCAGAGGAACCAACACTTAATGCTCCTCTCTGGCTGTTGTTCTTCAGTGGAGATTTTCTGAGAATTTTACCTTTTCTTGCCATTGTGCCATTGCAGCTGCACAAAAAATGCTTCACATAGGGTGGAAACACCTTTATGCTAGACACTGTGCATACACAAAACTGTTGTCCCTACAGGAAAGCAGTGACACTATAAGTTGACAAATGACATATGAAAGGCAGCAAAGCAGAAGACAGCAAATGTGTAGAACTTGTTTCTGTGTTGTTGCTTTTGACATCACTAAGAGAGTATTACACCTAGAACTGACTTCATCTCCTTCTCCAGGCAGAGCAGAATGCAGAACAGGGCCCACCTGCCCAGCACCAGGCAGTGCCAGGAGGAGATTCCCAAATACCTGTAAGCAAGCTAGCTTAGGTATTTCAAGTTCTAATGGCTACTCAAGCATGGTGCCCTGCACAGGCAAATTAGCTGTGCATCTGAGAGCCATCAGGATGCAGTGCTTACTCAGGTGTGCAGATTCCAAAACCCATGCAAGGTCACATTCTCTTGTGCCATGGGGACTTGTAGTAAGAGCATCCTCTCAGTTCTCAGTCCAAATCTAATTCCTGTATCCCCAAAGACGCATACCTAAGTGACTAGAGGGATTTTCCTCCATGCTTGGTAACCACAGGTGGTCTGAAAGAAATGAATAATCCCATCTCATTCTGTTCCTATGGGAGGGGCATTGTATTATTTGGGGTTCTGAAAGGGAGCTTGGCCCAGACATGTGTGCAAGTGCTTGAGAAATCGTGAGACAGAAGATGCCATCACAGCTGGATTTCTCCTTTGCAGTTTTAGCAGGCAGGGCTGAAGGACACAGAGTCTAATCTCCATGTGACCTGCAGATCCTGTCCTTTCACATGAGGGATGAAGCTTGCTGAAGAGGCAATGCTGGAATGCTTTTGCCCATGTGGTATCTGCCCTGGGGATACATGGCCACTTCTGTCTCTAGGGTTGTCACTTACCAGTGAAAATTCATTGGATTCATGACAAAACTGCAGGATTTACCAGCAAAGAAATAGTTTGTTCTCAAAATAAATAAAATCTGATCTGGAGGTGGTGATTTACTCAGACACCCAAGAGATCACTTATTTTGAGTATCTTGTTTAATTCTCACTGAGACTGCTAGTTTTGTCAATCTACATCTTAGTTTTCTCAGGGAAAAAAAAAAAAAAGTATGATATATTACAGGGCTTCTTCCTGTAACAAAAATCAAGGAAAAGACTCAAGGAGAGGAAAGCTCCATGCTTATCACTTCACTGAGCTGCAGCACAGCAGGGGCAGT
>VZTT01041081.1:0-12156 GCA_013400855.1 Buphagus erythrorhynchus | reverse complement strand
GCAGCCCAGGATTCCTTTGACTTTCTATGCTGAGACCACACACTGATGGCTCATGTTGAGTTGTTCATCAACCATCACATAACATAAGCAAAATGGGTTTCAAACAGGGACAGAAAAGTGATATTGATTATTTGAAGCATTTTAGATTAAGAGAAACTATTCTACCCACGAAGAAGTTAACTGAGAAAAACTGATATTAATCCAGAAACTTTCTTAGGCAAGAGAGAGTGCAGATAAGCAGGGACAAGCCAATGCAGTTATAAAACTGTGTGTATTTGAGTAGTATTGACATTTATGTGGCCCATAGAGCTCACAGAAATTTTTTACTGAAACACATTTTTTGTCTGTGAATGGCAGTTTGTTGAAGCTGACACTCTGCAGGAACATACTTTCTTTCTAGTCTCAGTGGAAAAGGTTGCTTAGATCTGAGATGGACTCACTGGCCAGAAAGGAGAGAAGGAGAAGAGGCAGTTAGAAGAACCAAATATTTAATGACCTCATCTAGAATACAAAAAGTCCAGGGTGAGATCTTTGCTGGGTGATAAGAATTTTGAACCAGTTTCCACCATTTCAATATTAAGTCTAGCTACTAGTTCACCAGTTCTTCTAGGACAGTGTTGTTTTCTACCTTCCTCACAGAAAAAAAAAAACAAAAACAAAAACAAAACTGAGGAGGTATGGATATATCACAGTACAAAGAGTTACTCTGAAACTTCTAAAATACCCTGATGCTTTGCACCATCACATCTCTCTACCACTTAAGGCAGAAAGAAGACCCTGAAGCAGCAGTAGGTTCATGAATGGAGGTCTCTGGCTCTGATGTCAGAAGCAAGGGAGCTCTTTTTGGTCTTGATCAGATGGTATACAACTACATTTTCATAGGTACTCAGTTCTCTGTGCCTCATTTGAGATATTTTGCACCTACTGTTCTATTCTGTAGTTTTCAAAGGTGCTCAAGACCTAGTGCTCCCTTTCATGTCCTGCAGCAAAGCAATTAGGTTAAGTTATTTCAGACTGGGTTCCCAGAAATGAAGATGCATAAAATGAATGAACACATGAAAATATTGGCTCTAGTGTCTCTCTGTGACTCAGCTTTTCTGTCTCTACAATGGAGAAAACAATGCTTACTGATTTTGCAAAATACTTTGAGCTCAACAAGTGAAAAGCAGTATGAACGTTAGGTATGATTATAATTTTTTATAAGGCAAAAAAAGGATTAAAAGCATCATTTATCCTTGGGGAAGGGATCCCAGCACAGAAGAGGCATCCCCATCTGAAGAACCACTTGAAAGTTGAGCAGTTGCTAAGAAACGACAGTGCCTTCATCACAATGAATACCTCGAGACAGATGGAGTGGGCAACCATTTCACAAGGCTGCCACGAGGTAAAAAAAGAAATGGGACCAGGCATCATTAGCAGAGAGGAGATCATTAGATTCCTGCACTGCGGTCTGCATGAACCTAGAGTGAAAATGGATGAGGACAGTCATGTAGGGGAGATAGCAGGGAGTGACTCTCTTAAGTGCTCTATGAAGAATAAGGAGGCTCTGGGTGCTTGTTAAGTGGAACGGTGTCGATGGAGGAGCCTGAGGACACAGCAGATAATGGCTTCTTTTCAAAGAGCTGAGCAGAGTACCAGAAGCTATGGAATTACTGGAAACAGGAGTAAAGTAAAAAGACAGAGCGAGGAGATAGGCCTAAATGATGAGAGGTACCAGGGTCAAGAGAAGTAGTTGTTTTCTTGAGCGACTGAATTATGGCAGATGTTTCCAGGGCTGCAAAGAGACTAGGAGGAAAGGCATGAGAAAGGTTCAGGAAAGAGAGCTGTTAAGTCTAAACAATATAAATCAGGGAAATCTGTGATTGAAAGATAAAAAAGTATATTGTCTGGAAAAGAGCTAAGAGGTGAAGAAAACATGGGTCTGCTGGGAATTATAGTGGTGTCAGAGAAGCAAGGAGGAAGGGCTAATACAACTTGAGAAACAAAGAAGGAATAACAAGACTATCTTTGATAAACTGGCCTAAGTCTCCTGGTAGATATGAAGGAAGGATTCACACTGCTATTCCTGAAAGTATAACCCAGACAATTGACCATCAGAGACTTGATAAAGCATCCTGAAGAAGATCTTGAAGTAATAGATTTTGTTTAGATTTGGGTTTGGTTTTCAATGCAGATGGTGGACAGAAATGGAGATTAACTCAACACTGCAGGTATTGCCATAATGGACAGAGAGATGAAAGGAGGGAGCCAGTCAAACTGCAGATGAGCACTAATACACATATGAGGAAAATGCTTGAAGGGCATCAAAGGTTTAGTGTGATTCTGAGATTAAGAGACAATAGGGATTGGTGCAAATTAAGCAAGGCAGCACTGGGTGGGGCAGGAAAAGTTAGTTTTATCAGGACTGAGTCCCAGAGATCAGGAAACTGAAGTTGATAAACTGCATGCCAGTAGTTGAGAAAGAAGGAGAAGAAAGAGGAAGGGGCAGCAGGAAGAAAGTCTCCAGAGTTGCAACAATCAGCTAAAAACTAAGAAGTCTAAAAGATCGTGGAAGGTAAGAAAATAGAAATTCATACGTAGAAAATTGTTTCAAAATTGAATGGAGAGATGAGCTGCTTAAAAAAAACCACATAGAATCTACTGATGGTTTCAGAGATGGGAGATGAGGCTTCTCCCAGAAGAAGCCACAGGGACAGGAATGTTTCTTGTCCTGCAGGTAACACCCTTGACAAGATATGACATAAACACCCAAGACATGACCTAGGGAAGATGCAATAAACAACAGAGACGGTGGTATTGATCTTCTTTGGAACTCACAGAGTGTGGGAAATGCTCTACTGCTGGGATTATCCCCTTGAACAACTTTTGGGGAAGTCATGAGACTGGAGGAAATTCTCCAACTTTCCTCTCTGTAGAAATGCTCTTCGCCTTACAACTTGTGGGCTGTCATGGGAGATCCTCAGCCCCTCAGTGACACTGTTCTGCTGCTCTGGTGGCACCCATCCTACCACTCACAGACAGCCCTCTCCCTGCCCCTGCCTTCCCTTACGAATGAACACTCCTGATGTGTGGGTGATTGATTAGCGGATTGATGTGCGGATGATTTGATTGGCAAAAGCAATATAGGGAAGATGTTTTACCCAGCTATTTAGACCAGATCACGAAAGCACAAACCCACTCAATTCTCAGAGCCAGAGAGGCCCAGCAGGACTGTAGGGGAGGCTTAATACTCACACTAAAACACCCAGTATGCAGCAGTTACATTATCTTTTCCTTACCTGCTGTTCCACTTGTGTCATTTTCTCTTCTTGAATCCCTGTGCTGACTTCCAGACTCCTTCTACATCAAAGTTCAGTTCTCATTTCATCTTCCAGGCCTCACGTGGCTCTCTTGCAGCTTGCTCCCTGTCTCCTCTCCCATGCTACTCAGTGCTCACTCAGCACATCTGCCCCTCCCCAGCCCCCCTCATTGCCCTGCAGCAATGACTCTGCTCCTCCTCTCCTGCTGTCCTCTTCCCTCCTTCCACTACACAACCTTATTCACCTCCCTTGTGCCTGCCCTCAGGACTCATTTATTGCAGTTAGTCTCCCTGCGTTAATGACTTCCACTTCTCCTATGCCCTTGGCAAGCTTTGCCCTTCTGACTATTAACTTTGTTTACTATATTACATCTTTGGAATCAGGAATGATTCAGAGATACTCAGCTAAAGCCAGGAGCAAACAAGATATGAACATGCTGTAACTCAGCCTGTGACCTTTCTCAGGCACTTCCATCCCTCATTCCATCCTGCAAGTCTCAGGCCTAATTTTGTCCCCAGTGTTTCCCACTGACCTCACCAGGACCAGGATCCAGGCCTTGTAGCTACTGCCTGATGGCTGCTGAGAGCCTCTTCTGAAGAGCTGGGTGTCCTCACCTGCAAGTGCCCCACATGCTGGAGTCTTTGTATTGCAAAATCTTGGGGACAAAATTCTGCCTGTTTAGCTGCCAGTAAAATGTTTGTACATGATGGCATGTAGAAAGACATAATAATGCTTAAAGCTACAAGCAGACAGCATTATCAGGGAAAGGCTTTCCCCTCCCACTCACCCCTTGTCTGTTTCTTTCCCGTTGTCAAAATTTAGCATCCTCCACTGAGAGACTCAGTTTTGCTCTGATGCTTGGAAAGCATCCAGTCCCAGCTTGCTTGCTTTCCCTGCCAGTCTCCACAGGTATTCTATACACAAGGCTTCCAGCTTGTCAGGAAATGCTCTCTCCTCTCTCCACACCCCCACCCCTCCCACCCCCTGCAGGGGAATCTCCAATGCTGGGGTTGTTACAGGATCCTGGGGTTAGGCAAAGTCGTTCATTCTCTCTTTGACGTATCAATCGCCTCTACTCTGCAGCGCACTGTGAAGTGCACTACAGAAAAAGAGGAGCCCTTCAGGAGGAGTGGAGGGCAACTCTCGAGAGGCATTTTCACAATCCATTTGTTATGTCAGGTCACAAGAGGAAAACCTGCACAGTTTTCGTTCCAGCTTGGTCAAAACTCATTTAGACATTCAATAAAAAAGGCTCCACAAGAGACAGTTTGGACCAGAGACTAATGCGCAGACTGAATTCTATGTTTGAGGTTTACATGACTCTAGTGTTGGCTCAGCAAAACCAAGGCCAGCACCTTCCAAGGCCATGCTGATCAAGAGGTCTTGGTGCACAATGGATTTCAGAGGTCGGTTTCGAAGGAGCAGACTGGTAGACTGAGGTGTGGCAACTGTAAGTAAAGTGACCAAGTGGTGCCCAAGGAAGAGCTGGCCAGCTGTGTCTTCAGCAACCACAGCTGTCCCAGCAGGACCCACAGAGAAGCTGCAAACATATGCTAAGTAAGGTGCGTGGTAGCTGACATGATGCAGTCTCTGCAGATGCAGAGACTGGACTGGAAAAACATGGACAACTACTTTCCCATCCCACAAAGCTCTGGATTTATAAAACTCCCTGTTTTACACTGGGGTGGGAAAAATATAGGTTTTTCATGCCTTTTTTTGTCTAAATCAAAACCATAAGTGAGATGCACTGAAATTGTCATTAAGCCAATAGTTCATGTGTTCATTTTATTCCCCTGGGAGTCAGGTGACTAGGTCAAAGTCCCTGCACCCCACTGAGAAATTTTCATAGAAAAATGCTGACCAACTTCAAGAAAGAAAGACTTTCAGCAGTGGCTGTGGCACAGACGAAAAAAAGAGATTTACTCATGGAGAGACAAACACACGGTGAGGCTGAGATGCTGCTGTTCTTTGATCTTGGCACTTTTCTTGTCTGGCAACTGAGTTCAAAGGTAAGAGAATGAGGTTAAGATCTAAGATGCAGCACAACTTCTGTTGTTACTTCACAGACTGCTGCAGCTATAGCAGTAAATTAAAAGCTGAGAAAGGGGCTGGTACTTCAGACCAGTGATTCCATTGGAGAACTGATCATATGTTCCAGGGAAAAGTGGGCAAATATGAAAGGAATTTGGGTTTTGGCAGTCTTTGGAGACAAATTCTCATGATAAAGACTTTAAAGCAGGGAAGTTTCAGTTCTGAGACCTACATTATTCCATGTGTGGTGTAGGTGGGGAATACAGAGGTACAATTTGATACAAGAAGCTCTGATGGATATGTCTCCAGGTAGTACAATCCAGGACATAGAAGGTGGCTTGGTACCTGCTTGAACATGATTCAAAACCCTGAAATGGCCTTTCAGGTTTCTAACTGAGTGTAACCGGCCCAGATCACATTAGAAATAATATTCCCCAGTCTAGTATTGTGAGTAAATTTTATTCCATTATGAATAGCCTCCTCCCTGGGATGCAAGAGTAATGTTACATGTAGAGTATCTGAAAACGCTTCAGAGATTAGCCTTAGCACATAGCTCACACCTACAGACTCTTCTGTAATAAATTAATGTGCTCAGTGGATGAAGAAATATTGGTGGAGCAGCACGACTTGCAGTCAAGCTTCAAATGGTTATTATGACTGAGCAGCAGTACCTGCTCCCCCATATGCCTTCCCTGGCTGTGTTACAGGTAGATTCACACCCCTCCGTTGCAGCTTTCCCTTCAGCCTCCCCTTTCCAAATCATCCTTCCCTCACTGACCTCTGCTCATTTTTCTTGCAGGCATCATCCCTAAATCTAGCACACCTTTCCCCTCTATGATTTTCTTTTTAAAAGCCAGCATAAACTAACAGGATACACACAATCGTAAATGTCTCATGATCCTGTGCTGCTATAAACCTCCCTTTTCCAAACACCCTGCTGGCACTGTTTGCTTGTTAAATAAGCCCAATGCTGTGCTTAAGTCTGACTTTTGTTGTAAGAGCTTCAGGAGAGGGCCAAATCACTTTGTTTTCTTGTAAATCACTGGGGTACCTGCAACCCTGAGGAAATAACAATAATAAAATAATTAATGTTCTAATAGCAGCCTCTAAAAGCTAACAATACTTGTAAGGCTTGGCATTTGTTTTTTGTTCAGCTGCATAGAAAGGGACCTAAAATCAAATCTGTGCAATATCTACTTTAACACCCAGTGTTTGATGTGGATTATGAGTAAACCAGCAAGTTAGAACAGCAGTAGCTTGTTTGGAGACATTGGGAGCCTCAGCATAGCTGTGCTAAGGCAATTTGATCAGACTCACAGCTACCCTGCATGGCCCTGTGGGATATAAGCTGTATTTACGAACATTTTCTGAACTCCAGTGACCCAAGTGAAAAATAAGCATAATGTGTGTAACAAAGCAAACTCTGTGTCCTGGCTCTTTCAGCACAGAGGGCAATGCTTTCCTACAACTTTCACAGATCAGTCTGGTTGTTACTCTGGATACTTGCCTTGCCAGCAATTGCACCTAAATAAGCACAGGGAGGTATGAGCTTGAAATGTTTCGGAACCCATACATGCAATCCATACAACTTTTCAAATCCTGAATCCTAGCATAGCTGAGAAATAAAAGAAACAATATTCAGCCATGTTTGGATTCAGCATTCAGGCTGATTGGGAAGGAACTGCAATGGAGGCTGTCCCCATCCTGAAGACATTGTCAAGTCAGGGACTTGGCAATGACTAGCCCTTTCTGCAAGTGGCTAGCTCAGGACCAAGGCTTCCTCCTCAGCTGTCGGTAGGAAGGGGCTTGCTATACATCAGATCAGTCCTCTGCTATTCCTGCTCTGTTTTCCCTCATGTTTCTTATTCCTTGTTGATTTAGGAACATTTGGGAGGCTTTGGATACTTTTGTGAGTGAGGTCCAGGTCAGGACTGGATTCACCAGGAGTGAATATCCTGAAGAGCTTCAGCACACTTACATTCCCTTCATCCCAGCGTGTTCCTCAGAGCACAGCAGGGTATCTGTTCTGGGTCGGGCTTCTCCCAAAACACCAGTGCTGGAGGGTAAGATGTAGTGACTGCCAGAGGAAATTGCAAAATTGGAAAGTCCTGACCTCTTCCTCAGGGCTTTCATTTTCTAATTTGTAGGTGGTGCGTTCCAGGGCAGAAAGGACACAGGGCAGAAAAGCTCCGTGAGTGCATGGCCCTGCACGTTGCAGCTCAACCTGAAGCACTGCAGTCAGCAGGGCTATCTGCCAAGGAAATCCTATGCCCAGTTCCCTCCTGGCCATCTCTGGTGGGCTGCCTGAAGGGACAGCAAAAATCCCAGAGCACTTCCTGAACAGACTAAGGGATAACCAATATTCCCTGCCTGGGCAAAGCCGCCTCCACTCTCCAAGGGCAAGTGTGTGTGTGCTCAGTGAGCGTGTAATGGCTGCCACACTCATCTGCAGAGCTGCCACGCTGGGGGACCTCTGTCAGTGCTGCATGAAGGGCTTTGGGTTCCCTGGGGTAAAAAAGTACTAGAGATAGTCCAGTCCTTCTCTTGTTCTATTTCCTCACCTGAAATAGACTTCACATTTATCTCCTGGGTTGGAATGACAGAACAGGTTGTGAAATTCCAGTGGAGCCACTCGCTCCAACTCAGGCAACAGCAAATAGACCCCCAGTTCTCATCTAGAGACCTTCAAAGAAAACAAGCGGTGCCTCTCTTCTCAGTCATTTTCCCAGAGGAAGGGAGGGCAATGAAATGAAAAGCCCTGAAGACCACTGGGCAGGGTTGCAATTTTCCATGAGAGGCAGGCTGAGGAATTCCCACACACTGTTATTCCCCAAAATTTCTACTGCTGGGTGTCACTTCTGCTACAGATTTCACAATTCCTACTGCAGGCTGATGATGTTGTGTGGGAGAACACAGGAGACTCGCTGAGACTGCCAAATTGCTAAACACGTGTGATGGTGGGCTCTCCCTTCCTCCATGTGTCTGAGCCTCGGAGGGAAAGGGGGAGGAGAGCTTAAGTGGCACAGAAGAGGGAGGATGGATTAAAAGCTGCCTCTATCATTGACTTGTTCCATTCTTTGGATTATTTCCCTGGGGTTCTTGGGTATTTTTGTTATTAATAACTAATAAAAATTTCTATATAGCACTTTGCATCCTGAAGGACCCTAAAGCACACCACATGCTTCATAAGCTAATTAACAGCTGTGAGTCTGATTCCTCTCTTGGTTGTGGCCCTAACTGCTGAAGGAAAAACTCAGAGTCACACTAGATTTACACCAGTTTAACTGAGGACAGCATCTCCCTATAGATCAGCTGGATATGTCAGAGACAAATGCAATGTGGAGTTGAAGATGAAATATTTGAAGTGCCTTTTCTCCTCCTTCATAATTTAAAAATGACTAAGGAAATTGCATTCAAAAAGCCTTGTGAACACAGCAATACAATTCCAAGATTCAAGATTTGGAGTTTGGGAATAGCCAGGCCCTGGTTCCTGCTGACTTAGGGGCTCAGTTCATATCTGTACCAAGGCATGCACAGCTTGTGGCTCATCCCAGGCTGTGCAGGACACTTTTCACCATGTAAGGAGGGCTGGTTTGCCCTCTTTTCTTGCCTGTTAAATCCATGTCTGTGCAAAGTTACTTCCAGTGACCACTAGAGTTACAGTCTCATCACTGATCTAAACCATGACCTACAGTACAAGGCGAGCCTGGCTCTGTCCTCTGATGCACACTCACAGATCAGCAACACAGTTACATCTGAGCAGAAAAATGCAACACGATAAGATGAACTGAATCAGAAATTTTCTAGCCTGTGGTTTTTCTCTACATATTTCTGGAGAAAGATTTATCCATTTGAGCTCTGAGTCTTTTAGTCCAAATTTGAGATGGTTCAGTCCTTATGTCCTCATCCAGCTAGGATGTTGTTTACATGCTTCGATTTCTGAGAGTTTGATGTTATAACCCTATATGCAAAAACTGTCCTAGTTACAATATTGTTGCTGTGATAGGGAAAAGGAAAAAAAAAAGAAAACAGAAGAACCAGCTCTTAAATCTTCCTCCATCCCATTCACCCCTTTCCATCCAGGCTTACATCAGCTTCCTCCTTCTTCTCACATCTGGATATGCAGCCGTGGATTGGGATTGCCCATGGTAGCTATGGAACATCTCCTGTCCTCCCACACCTTATGCACATCACTTCTCTCTCCCTGCAGATAATTGCATCACCCTTCCTGTCACTCGGCTCACAGTTGTAGTGTCACATTTGGCTCGTTACACACACACAACAAACACACATATATAAATGGTTTTGCTACAAATTGATAGATTTTTTTTTTAATCATCTCTAATTTTTTTACTTCTTTCACTTGCCCTTCCTGTTTTGCTTGGACTTTTCTCCATGTCCTAATCAGCTTCTGCCTTTAGTTCTCCACCCTCCACCACAGCAGGTCTAGCACTTACATTATGTTCTTCAAATTTGAAACCCAACATCATGCTACCACATCTGAGCACAACCACTTACAAGCCCTTTTCTCGATTCTATTTCTGGTTCCCAGCTCATTTCAAATCTAGTTCTGTCTCTTCTTGCAAGGCAAAGGCAGTACTTCTAGTAACTCAGCTAATATACCTGAAAACTGGTACAGGGCTCATAAACCAGAAAGTTGATATATTTTTCCTTCCTAGAGTGACACTAGTCACTCTAACAACAGTAGAAATAATTTCTGATCTCTCTGCTGAGGAACCATAGATATTGTTTATGCTTTACTCATTCACTGAATCACACAGGAAAATATCATTATAAAAATCGAATTACTTCATTGACATATAAATGAAATCACGCATTTGTTACACATGCATATATAAAATTATTTGCAATGTCAGTGGAGAAGGCAAATGTGAGAAATAGAACATTAGGAAGAGCACAGTTATCCACAGCTTTCAATGATTTAGATGAGCCTAATACATTTTTGTGTTAAGTACTATTTTCAGAAGAAATTCAGTCCAGGTTTGATTCTGGTGAAGTCTAGAAAACAGAGGCATTTGTTTACCCTGGAAGAAGTTTGTACTGGGTGTCTGCAAAAAAGGATTTTAAAAATTAGTTTTATTATTGCTGTGTTGCAATTTTTCATTTGTGACTTGGACTGATGTCTAGCAGTCCCTGAAATCCAGCCACTCACAATGTTTCAGTTTGTAAAGCTCAAACATGCTGGATTTGCGTTTGCACCAAAACGCATTCAAGAGCCTTCGCCCAATTTTCCCAGCCAATCTCACTTCTCTGCCTGTGACAAAGCACGGGAAATTTCAAACCACAGCCAGGATATTTTTGAAAGTTACAACCCTGTAAAAAGAGGGTGTTTATAAATGGAAATCTTCATATAATCTTAATAATAGGTTTTGCTACCACTGCATCTCCACCCACGTACATGGAATAGCTGTAGCCATCTCTGAGGCAGTCTATGGGCTACTTAGCAGCACGCAGCAGCAGCAGCAGCATTGAGCAGGGTGGGAAGAGGGAGAGGCTGCCACCTCCAAGGAAAAATGCAAAGCGGTTCCAGGCTGACAGCAGTGCAGAGTCCAGCCCTAGCACAGCGTGGGCCCCTTGGCTGCCGCAGCAGAGCTCTGCAAGGCACCATCCGGGCAACGCCAGGGTGGGATGGGCTCTCCTGCACTCCCACACCACTGAGGCTCTACAGGAGGGACCTGAGTCACCTCCAGCAGCACATGTGTGGTCATTGCACTGAAAGGGTGGTTATGCCCAGGGAAGTGGTGGAGTCGCCATCCTCAGAAGAGTTCCTGAAACAACTGGACGTGGCGCTTAGTGCTTTGGTTAAGTTGGCACGATGATGATCAGTCAAAGGATGGACTCGATGATCTTGGACATATTTTCCAAATTAAATGATTCTATGATCCTTCTGTCATTAGCCCCCTCTCCTTTACCAAGTGATTATCAGGGATGGCTGCAGAGAGTGAGTGAGGAGAAGAGCTGAAAAAGGCAGAACAGGAGCCCGGTATTGGTTTGGGTGGGACTAGTCTGCCTGGTGCTCATTGCAGCTCTCTATACCCCTCTCCTTCCACCTCATCATCTTCCCCTCAGTGTTACCCCATGTTGGCTTCTCCTACTTATTTCTCCCATCTATGTCTGCATTTCTTTTCTTATTTATCAGTCATCTCCTGAATAAATTAATCTCCCCAGAACCAGTATGTTCAGGCCATTTTACTGCTGTAGCTTTGGTCATTGCTAATGTGCTGTGATACACCTCTTCCTCCATGCTCATCAAGGCAGCAGTGGCCTGTAAGACAGTGTCTGTAACATTTTTACTGCAACTCCCTTTATTGTCTGATCCTTGGCAACAGCTGTAATAAACATGATTATTAATAATAAGGTGAGGAGAGGTGGTATAATGGTTCTACCTTGTAGGCAGGGGCAGATATCCTTTCATAACTATAAGATCAATTTCTATTTTGCACCAGTTACTTTACAGGCTTCTTCCGCACAATATCTGAATGAATTCCAGTGGCACATTGAGTGATGGAGCTTGATATCAGTCACATGTGGTTTGTTCTTTTATCCTCTCCCCAGGGAGAGAATTATGTATGCAATGTACTGGTTATGTTGCTAGGGTTTTTTGGGGATTTTTAACATATGCATTGCTGTGTGTTTGCACTGAAGAAGACCACATCAAAGCCAGTGCATTGCATTTGGACAGAAAGGCGGAAGAATCTTGATGGCCTGTAGTTCCCATGGGATCTCTGCTATTGTCCCAGGCTCAACTCCACAGACCACGTTTACGGCCCCACTGACCTTCACCTTGTTTAGTGGAAAATCCCTT
>VZTT01041079.1:23933-40516 GCA_013400855.1 Buphagus erythrorhynchus | reverse complement strand
CAACATATTTTGTTTATTTTAAATGAAAATGAATGTACATTTTAAATAGTTTTTTTTTTTAAATAAAAAGTCTTCCACAATGGAAATATACTCTGTCATTTATAAATCAGTTCTTTAGAAAGAAAACATTAATGTCTTTTGTATTGACAAGTTCACAGATTTCAATGAAGGGTGTTTTGTGTGTTGTAAAAGAATTGCCTACTGAAATTTTGCTTTATAGGTAACATATGCTATGATATGCATAATCTTTTCTTCCCTCTGCCTTAGTACTTTTGCATTTTGCTGTCCATCTGACAGTTTGTGCCCGTCTGGGATTCACCACGTTCGTTTCTGAGCCCCTGGTGCTTCTCCTTGCTCTTGTAACACAATCACACTGGGACAAACACCTGTAGGTTGCTGCTGTGCTTGTACTTTGCCCCCGAACCTGAACCAGCACAAACATTTTTGGAATCCTGTTGCATTTTTCAATCACAGCTGCTTGGGCTGTCCCTGACTTTGCACGTGAAGATGCATGGCTGCTGTGACTCAGGTGTACTGTTATGCTGCTGTCTGCCTGGCGAGCCAAGCTATCTGCTCTTAGATTTTAATATTTCTTGAGGCTTCTCCATCATGGCAAGCTGGGAGTCTTTCCTCCTTGCAATTGGTATTACTGAAAGTCCTGAGCAATTGAATGATTGAAGGTTGCAGGTTTTTTTAAAATTAGGTTTATTGATTGACCACTAGGAAAAGTTAGGTGAGAAGTCCTTTGAGTTTCTGGAATAAGTGTATGATCCAGAGTAGTGCTGATTATTTAAAATACACAGAAAAAAATTGGAGGTCTAAGCTGACGATGTTAAACTGCCAGTTGTTTTAGGGCCTGACATTCTCATTTCAGTACTAGAACTCTATATCAACACTAATGAATGTCAACAAGAGGATAATCAATCCAAACTGCTGACAGTTGTTTTAATTTATGCTTTACTCCTCAAGTAGTTGGGTAGCACAAGGGGAGACTTCCTAAGTGTCTTACCTAAATTCATGGATGTTATCCTGCTGTCATTTACTAAAAATAGGGGGGTTTTGTAGTCTTAAATGGGAACAAGATGAAACCTGTTGTAAGTACATCTTGGTTTTAGTCATATATAAGAGATTTCCTAACATACTTTGAGTACTGGTGTTAAATACTGCTCCTAATCATAAGTGTTCCTTAGGGAATCACTTAAAACATTCAGGTTCAGAACCTCAAATGTTCTCAGACATGTAAATCTTTTGAGAATTTGTGTTTCAGAGAGTCACTTCTTGTCCTTTGAAGCCATGAAAATAAACAAGGTTTAAGGCTCAAGAACTAGAGACAGAAGTTCATCTTTGCACCTCATAGTTATTACTGGAAAGCTGAGGTGCAGCCAGATACCTGAGCCCTGGCTGATGCTCCTCTTGCAGGGATGTTAGGGACCCATCCATCCGTTATGGCAGCCTTTTGAGGCACAGTTCTGCTCTCAGTTTGTTCCTCTTGCAACAATCCCACTCTTTTTTTTGTGCTTTGAGTGGCAACTCAGCCCCAAAAGGGGAATCTGCTGTTAGATTTCAGTGTCTGTAACAAAACAACCCATACCTGCCTTGGACTTCTGGTAGGAAAAGGGCAGGTTTTCAACCTCCGTGTCCTTAGTCAGGACTTGGATGTAGAAAATTATTTCCTTTGTGGGAATGAGACCTGGATCAAAGAAGAGAAATTCCTAACTATTTTTCAAATCTGTTGCAAAACAATGAACTCTGAAGAAATAAATGAAAACAATAAGCAGTGGACTAGAACAGTGAAATATGGCAGTGAACAGCTTTTGAACCTTGCTGAGTGAAGAGAAAAAGCTGCCTGATACCATTACTGTGATTATGGTGATGGAATGGGATATACTGGGGATGGTGATCAAATACACATTATGCAGACTGGTTTTGGATTATACGGGCATCTAACACGGCAGCTGTAAACGTAAGAATCACCTTAATGGTTTAATGTAGAAGTTAAAATATCGCAAGTCATGGAAAATGTTCAACTAGTGAGTGGCCTTTCTGCCACTACCTCTGAACTTGAAAATTTCAGCTTATCTTAATAAATCTTTCTCTTACCCCATTTTAATTTTCACTTTTTACATGTTCATTATCTTTCTCAATAAGAATGTTAAGATCTGATTTAATTTTCTCTGACACCCATTTAAGCTTTTCTGCCATATTTTCCTTGAACTTTTCCCATTTGCCTCAGTGACCTATCCCTAAGACATCTTGTTGTCTTCCCTCATCTCTCCTGGCTTGTCTCTTTGCTCTGCTCTGTGTCTTTTGCTTGCCAATGAAGATGTGGTCTTCAGCATTTCAGCACTGACTCTTAATTTCTCACGTCTCTTACATTCTCTTCTATCCTTCACATGTAGGGGAGAGAGGGTCCCCAACTCTTGCTTTATTTTCAGATTTAGTGTGAGAAGACCTTTTGGCATGTGACAGGGAGCTGACTGTCACCCATGGCTCAGCCTATTGCATGAGACGATCGACTATTTTAAAATATTTTTCTGTCTCACTGTCTCTTTCTATAAATCTTAAACAATTTTGCTGTAAAGGGAAGAGTTTCTTACCTGATCTGCATCTTCTGTGCCCATTGCAAAAGCCATTGTTTTCTCTGGCACCACACAGTGTTACGTTATCTGCTCCTGTTTTATGATTTTCCATTCAGCACAATCATCAATAATTGCTTGTTTCCACTGAGAAACCTGAAGTTCTTGGACAATACAATTAGTGTAAGAAATTCTATAACTCAGGGGAGATGATTAAAGGGCAGAAGTTTTCTCCTGCCATTTATAAATGTTAGGATTCCTGTAGTTTTTTTTGTTACATTTTCTTTTAAGCTAACACCTCTACTGTTGCACCTTTAAAATATTTTTGCGTCTAAATAGAATTTAAGCTTATCTTATGTTGCAATATCTGTTAATCCATATGTTATTTATTCAACACCTGGTCTGCTGGCTAGTCAAGCATTTTTTATTTCTCTTTTGATACAAATTTATCAGTACAGGGGTAAAACATGCTGTAATATATTAGTTAATGAATTCTAAACATATCTCAGTAATTATATAGTTTTTGTATCTTTGGGGACAAGCTGTACACCTTTTGGTGTACCTGCATCTGCAGATTACTCTTCCATTCATGAATGCTTTACATTCACTCTACTAATATGCTAGTACAGCTCTTTGATATGCAGTTCCCACTGTAGCTGATACATCACCCCACATTATTTTCCTGCTTTTGACACTATTGGAAGTGAGTCTGCTGTAGGAACTTGTCCTAAGGATATCCCATGACCCATTTGAGGTCTCCTATACCACCATCAGAGGACACCACAGCTTTGTCCTCTTAATGCATATGTTCATAAGCATATTTTGGTTTCTTGTCTATTTGCTATTGGAGATTCTGTGTTGTGCTTATGTTCTGTAACTGCTGCCTTGTCTGTCTCTGTAGGAATCGCTGCGTGGGGACGGTTGGGACAAACTCAGGTGCTCTCTGTATTCTGGTCTTGAAGTTTTCAGTTTATTTCATAGGGTGTGGGTATATATGAGACCCTGCTAGGAACTGCAGCTGCAGCTCAGGGCAGGACGGAGAGAGAGGGATAGAGCAAGAGTAAGAGAGGAAGAGTGCAAGAGAGCAAGAAGAAGAGTGCAAGAGAGTGTAAGAGCAAGAGCAAGAAAGCAAGAGAGCAAGAGAGAGGATGCAAGAGAGTGATTTTCCTGTTTACAATACAATAAATCTTCTTCTATGTTGAATATTCTAATTTCCACTAACCAATCTAATACAAGATACAAATTCTCTAACGTTTGCATGCAACCTATAAGAATCACAATATTACCATGTTTTATTGCTTTTCTTATCTCTAACTTTTATCTGGGACCCTTCCTGCCATGCCTAGGGAGGATGTCTGTTTGCTTTTTGGTATTTGCGGCATCTAACATTATCTAAACAAAGGGGCCTTCAGGCATTCAGTTGCTTTCAGCCTCACAGTCGAAAATTGCTATCATTTCTATTTTGCTTATATTTTCCATATTCTCAAAGTCTTTTGCTAGGCACTTGTATTTATAAGGTTTCCCTAATGCATCCTTCCCAACATGTCTCCAGTGGGATACTCCACCTTTGCATCTGAGGCATTGCTTTCATTAGTGATACCAGTTATTGTTCTCTTACCTGGCAGTACTAGTGAATGTCAGGGGGGAAGAAGAGAGGGTTTCTAAGCTAAGGTCATCTGAGAGATAGTCTGCAACCATAAATTGCTTTAACATGCTTTAACATCCATGGTTAGATTTGACTATAAGTGCATTTTGGGATTAATTTAGTGCTCTAATCTGTTCACAAATAATTTGCAAAGAATTTTGATTAGTATCCATTTTTCTCCAGTATTTTCCAATTGTTTATGCAGACAAATGTGAGCCTAACAGGAGAATTATCCTTTCTGTTTTCACTTAAGAACAATTATTCTTAGTGTGTGAATAGTCATGAATAATTTTAGTCTTTGATTAGTCAGTATTTGTAACAACAAAGTAATTGAAGAGCAATAAATAACTAGTAGTAAATACTATTTTTTCTTTTGGGATTTATCATCTTATAAGTATAATCCTAAATATAGACTAGCTTGTAAACATTTTTTTGACTTCTATTTTTTGTCAAATGTCACTAAAATATAAATTATGTGCATTTCAGGCGAATCTTTGTGAGTACTGTACAAGGCAACAGTAAGTTTATTCACAACAGTATTTCTATGATGTAAATCATTGCAACTGAGTATACATAATGGTAATTTTCAAGTCCAGAATGGTATATTAGCATTAGCTCATATGATGTGCTACAAAAATGCTGAGAGGGCACCTCTTATATGTCTGCTACAAAAATCAGTGTAGCAATAACACTGATTTTCTTTTGCATTTAATTCAGTTACACATAGTTTATCTGTTGCTCCTGAGAATTGTAATATTAAGTATCTTCATATAAATTACTGTTTTTAAAAGGAGTCAGTTAGATACACCACTTTGTACTGGCCAAGGGACACAAGCAGTTGCAGCTTCCAAGTGACAGCTGTTGGGCTGACAGAGTATGACAGTGGAGAATCTCCCCATACGTGTTTCTTTTCTGTCCTGACAATGGTAAAGCAGATATCAGCTGGGCGACGTATAAAAATACCACTGCTGGATCAAGCTTTCTTGATATGGCAAAACAGAAGTAAGTCTTCTGTGTGCCCTTCCTCCTTGCCCACGTGTGAGTAGATGGGTGCTGGAAGATAAAGATCAGTAGCTGTATAATGATCAGTCTCTTTAATATATCTACATCTTGGCTCATTAGGCTTAAAAGATGTGTCAAATTTTTTTAAACATGGCTCAGGTATAACATGGGGCCTTTTAAGTCACCGTCAAACTGAGACACTGGCTATGGATCCAACGTGCAAATACAGTTTTCTGGACCATGCTCTGTCTCTTTCATTTTGGTGTACTGAAAAGGCTAATTCTGTGCTCCTTTATGTTGCAATATTGCACTTTTACGTTATTGTTCAAAAGATAGTCTTGCTGCTAAGTGATTTCAGTTAAGGATTAAAGGAGAGACAATAAAAGTTTAACTTGTGGCCAGAGATGGCAGAAATAGGCCTTAGCCCACAGAAGAATCAGTAGATGCTTGGTGCTTTCTCCTGTAGTCATTAGGCAGATCTACCTGTAGTCATTAGGTAGTTCACACTGGTGGACAATAGACTGTGTAAATAGCCCTGCCCAAAATACGCCACACAATGCTTTGCTGCATTTGCTTGTAATAGAACTCCTCTCCAGTTGTTGTCGGTGTAGGAGGGTAAAACTAAATCTGTGAATAACTCTTGCTGTATATGCTTCATAGTCTGCAGTGCGTAGGTCTATAATCTGTAGGTTAATATTATTTGGTTTACACTTCCATTTTTCTAGTTGTTTGTGTTTTTTACCTTAAGATGCCATTACTGCCTCCAGTTTGGTTCAGAAAACAGCAGGAAAGGTCTGGAAAGGCAAATCAGTTCTCTACCCTACGCTTAATTTAGTTATTGCCAAGTTGTTTTGATTACTTGCACCTTGATTTTCTTCTGCTCTGGCTCTCTGGGTAACACTGTTTTAGAAGGTGAAATCTTCACACCCAAACACTGACCTTGGAAATGCCTCCAAAACAACAGCTTTTAATGTAATAGCCTTTCTCCTAATGTTATTTTCTTTGTAGTAGGGTTTTAAGGTGCAGTCCTGTGTGCCATCCTCCTACTTAAAGACAATTTTCAACTTCCATGTTGTCCTGGAATTGAACACACTGTTCACTGCAAGAGCCAGTAACACTACAAACACTGTGTTTTCACCATCCTCGTTACCTCCTGCAGTTAGGAGAGCCCCCTGTTTTTTCACTCGGGTATTAGTGCATTGTTTCACACTTTCTCCAGTGGGCCTCAGTCAGGGGATAACTGTTTATTTACCATGTAAGGGATGCACACAGCTTTTCCAAAAGGTCCCCTCAGTGCCAGTTGTGTGTTTTCTTCATTAGTTTTAAATCCTTGTTGGACAGGAACTGATCCTTTGAACCATTAATCCTACCTAAGCTACACTTCACATAAGAAACTTGGCATCCAGCATTAACAGGGATGCTCATCGACTGTCTGCTTTCAATGATGGTATTCATAAATTTTCCAAGAGCACCAGATGTCAACTTTGGATATCTTCTTCCTCAAAGAAGGGCATTCATGGTCCTGCATTTTTATGCTGGATCACTTTTTCTTAATCATCCTTTTCTATTTATACATAGAGTTTTATAAGTTTAGGAAACATTTATTTCAAAGCAGGGTTGGCAGTAAGATTATTGGTAGATCTACATGAAAGTTAATGTAAAATCTCACAAGTGCTTTTACTTTTTAGTGTGAAGTGTGTTGTTGATGGAAGAAAGTAATACACCAAACATAATGATAGGGAAAACGTTTTTTCACCTTAAGTTCTTTGTTTTCACAGATGATTTAGAACTTCATAAAATGATTGAAAAAATACTTTATTTGCTATTCACTTAATGTTTTTGATTTAATTTTTTGTATTTATATTTCTTGGCCTTTGACTTAATGTTTATTCTAGAGATTGGGTTATGGTGTTATTTCCACTGAAAAGTGAGACAGATGTCTGTCTAATGTCAGCATTAGTGGGACTAGGCCCATGTATTTTTATTTATATAGTCTAATAATCAGAAGCATGACTTTAGTGCCTTTAAATTAATGTAAAACTGTTATTTGCCCAAATCTGTTGATAATCACAAATAACCTCATAAATCCTCATATGAGATAAAATATTTAAGTAATTTTTAAAAAACCCTATCAAAGTATTTGGAGTAGTTGTAATTACTTCATCTTGCCTGAAAAAAAAATCAAAAAAAAACAACACTAAAGCAAATTATTGCCAGAAATAACTCAACTGACCGCCACTGTTGCAATACACTAGAGGAAGTACACAACCTCTTAAAGGTAGGCAGTATTTTCATGAGAGCTGGACGCTTTCTTCTGATTTTATCTTAGGGGTTCAGGTTTTTTCCCATACCTTCAGGGATAATAAGAACTGGGGGCTCTTCATGACCTTCCTAGGAATTGCTGTTTCTCAGCATCAGAGAGAATGTAACCTTTTTTGTGAGAATTTTCTTGTCTGCTACTAAACTATCCACTCTTTATAAGGATAAAGTATCCATTCCAGGTGTTTTTGCCATTTACTTGTGAAGTGCATCGCTTAGGGCATCTCAGTGCCCGTGACATTTCACTTGTCTTTTAAATGTGCTTTGCTTGGGTGCTAAGCAGTAAGGAGAATCTGTTCTTCAACATCTTACAAGTACCCTATTTCTACTTCTGCAAGAGTAACTGAATGTTTTTTTTGGGTTCCTGAAACAAAGCATTATTATCATTAGTAGAATAGGAATGGATAACTGTGGGAGGCTTTATTTTTCACTATTCTCAGTGGCAAGCAAGTCGCCTATGGCTGTGTGTGCATTTGCCAAGCATTTGGTATTGAGGCAGGCTCTGTATAGGTATTCCCCATGCGGAGATTTACATGTGCAAAATGGTAATCCCCAAAACCACGTGACTGCTTTTGGATATCAGATCTTTGCCTTTGAAGTGGAGGATCAAAAGCACATCGTGGAAGGCAGCATTGTCAGAGCCCAAGGTCTGTCTTGATATATTTCAACCACCAGTTTTCAGATCTGTTAGTTCTCATTGTTTCCAAGAATTAAAAGTCTTAGGCAGACCTCAAACCAATAGAACTGGGAGAAGGCTGGAAAAAAGCCTCACCCACTGTTTTGATCCTTGGCCCTGTNTTAAGACCATTCTGTTTAAATCCATCTATTATAAATATTGTATTTTTTAAATAAATTGTATTTTTTTACCAGTTTGTAAAACAAGGTTTTCCACGGCCTAAAAGATTTTGCAAACTCAGATTTCCTGCCTTTGTCTAATCAATTGCAACCTATCTGCTAAGACCAGACTTCCCACTTCTGCTGTTCTTTATCTACCAAGACCACATGGTTACTTGACAAACAACCCGGAGAATAGTCCCACGGATGTTTCTTTGACCTCCACTGCTTACCTGACGGAATTGCGACAACAAAAAGACAACAATTCTTGATTACTACAAGGAAAACCATACTATAAAAAGGAGCTGCAAACCAAGTTCGGTGGAGTGTGGAGTGGGCGGTGACCCCTCATGACTCCCCAGCGCTGCGTTGCTCTGTCTATATCAAATAAAGCAATCTAAATTTTGCTGAATATCAAGACTTTTGTTTCTCATTTATAACATCATTGTTTCCAAGAATTAAAAGTCTTAGGCAGACCTCAAACCAATAGAACTGGGAGAAGGCTGGAAAAAAGCCTCACCCACTGTTTTGATCCTTGGCCCTGTCTTAATCTGGGCAGGGTGTTGGGCCCGGAGGAGCGCCGGCGGTGCGTGTGGCGCTGCCGCTGCCCGTGGCGCTGTCGCTCCGCAGGATTGCCCCACGCCGCTGCGGGACGAGGCTCCCTGGAGCCCTTGGCAGTTTTGCTGGGACCTTGCTTCTGTAGATAATGATTTCTTACTGCAGTTGTGTTTATAGTTGAAGTTACACAACGTGTTGCAGCTGCTTTCTCCTTAACAATAAATCCACCGATGCTTACGTAGAAAAAATTTTTGTTCTGAGATCGAAGGCACAATAAGGTCACCAAAAAGATGCATGCAGAACTGTATGCAACATACTTCTTTTTAACTGATGCCTAGAGGAGCTGCAACAGAGGCTACACATGGAGTTGAGGGGAATAAAATGGGTATTTATTGAGAGGCCTACAAAAGGCCACATCCTAGCCACAGTCGTGGCCCCTGCCTGGATGGCTCCAAGATGGAAGCAAAGGAGAGCTTGGTCACAAAATCTCACACTTTTATAGGTTTTGGTTCATTTGCGCAAACCCACCCTCCCCCTTCCGCGTTGTTTATGCTTAGGGCCTGAAGTTTGAAGAAACTGTCCTTGAGTTCTCAACTGGAATAGGACTGTTTTGTCTTCATCACCCTAGCACATCAGAAAAGCACATCCAAGCAGAATAGAAAAACTTAAAACTTAAGGCATCATAACCAGTACATTTTTGGAATGAATGGTTTATGTACATTTCCTAAGATTAATTTACTCCCTCATAATGCAACCTTAAAATAATAATAAAAAAAAAAATTACAAAACAACAACTAACTAGAAATTGAGGATTTTGAACTCTCATGAAAAGTTATTTGGTTTATGCATAATTTTATTTTAGTCAGTTGAATTATGCATTTGAGAAATTAATATTGAAACTCTGTCTTTAAATTATAAAAGAATTTTGTGAGAGAAATGATGATTCTTTTGTTTAAAGGCTCTGTTCCTGGGTTTGATTTCAGAAATTTTCATATAAATTTACACATTATTTTGAAAGTGAAAAGACCCTCTCTTTGCTTTTATAAAATTATAAAAAAAAGTAATAGTAATTGCATTATAAAAATATAGTATATTTACATGCAAAGTTTAATAGAAAATAATACCATCTTTTAATCTCATAGAATATTTCCTTGCCTGAAAAATAGCAAATAAGGAATTGAGTACAGTATCTTTTAGAGGATTTATGGTAATGCTGCTGAATTTAGCTGAGCATAAACAGCATGGTGAGCCCCTCAGGGTCTCTTCATTTTCCTGACACACTCCACTGCTGCCCCATTAACACTTCGTCTGTTATTGCCATCTACTCCATTTAATGAGTATCTTTGAAGTTCTTCACAAGAAACAATAGCTAAAATAACTGATGCACCTACTGTAGCTTTCAGTAGTGTATCTTATTCCCTTTGTAATTTTTTTTTAAAGAAAAAGTACTTGTGTATTCTTCAGCAATATAGTTGCATCATGACATTTTCTTTAACTACAGTAGATGCTAATCACAAGCACTAAGTAATGACTACAGATATGATGCTGTATGTCTGTAAAAGGTAAATGCATGCTGAATAGCTACTGAAGGAGGCTTTTCCTTACTTTAGAATTCATCTGGTTAATACTTACTCTTTAATGTGAAGAAGGAATAATTCTGCTGGAGACTTTGTGCTTTCAAAGCAAAATATTTCTTCTAAGAAATCATAAGACAGAATGACTAGGTGTTGTTTTCTGGATCTGTATTAATTTACCTAATTGATGTAAAAGGTCAGTATGTGTCTCAATAGATTGGATTCTAAAACTCAGTTTATCACATTCCTCAGTACACATGAATGAACCATCTTAAATTATTAAACAATAAGCTGTATTTTCAGATGAGGAGTCAACCCGAATTAAAGCTAGAATAATGTTGTACTGGGATGCATCATAAGATTTAAGAAAAATTCTGATTTTGCATTGACTGTTAACTGATCAGCAAAAGCACTCAAAATCACCTTAGATACTCAGTAGATCTGAGAAGTTTGGAGGGCCAAATTAAAAATCTGAATAATTGAATGAAATTATGTTCTAGAGGACTAAGGCAATCAGTTGCATATTGAAACATATTTTTGTATTATTAATGCATTCATTGAAAGCATATTTTTGAAATCTAAAATAACGTATGAGTGATTTTCTGTGTTCTGGTAAGCTTGCTGTCTTTCATTAAAGTTTTTTTATTTGTTTGTTTGTTTGTTTTTATTTTTAGAAAATGAGTCTGGAAGAAAATTGGTGAATTCAATCCAGAGGACCTACAAGCACTCTGACAGGCTCAGAGAGCAGAGTCTGTACCAAAGAGCAATTACCCCACCAAACGATTTCAGGTACAATTGACCTAAATATAGCACTCTCTTGAGATTATTGACAAGAGTTCATTTCCTGTAGTGCTTTTCCCATTTGCCACCCCTGGTAACCACTGTGATCTTATCTGCTTGGTGCTGCATGACTTCTGGGATGCAGTTAAGAATTCTGCTGTGCATTATCTTTAAACAGACAATTCATGCTAAAAGAGTCATTTGCAGTTAAATTAGATGAAGCATATATTATTCTTGCTGCTGAAGTTACACAGAACAGGAATGAATGCCTGAATCCTTTTGGACCTGAATGCACTGGAATTCTTTTTACTGTGAAATCAAAAGGGTAGTACTAATTAATTGTAAATAAATAGGAAATTTTATTTCATTAAATAGTAACAGTAGAGTCAGATATGCAGGATAGATAGTCTGGAAAACTTGCTATTTCTTTCACTGTATATATATTTATTAATAAAGTGTGACTTCAACTATTGTCATCCTACTATCTCCAGGCAATCACAGTAGTTCTCATATGCTGGCATAGAAACAAATGATTGTATAAAATGAGTGTGTAAGTGTACAAAGTGTGGATGAAGTGAATTCAGAGGCTTGTAATGATAAAATTCATTTTAGTTTTGAGGAATGCATTTTTCTTAAGCATTGCTTGCAAACTTACTTAAAATGCTGGATATATTTGCATTCCATGTATGTGGAATGTAGAGAAAATAGATGGCATTCCCTTGGTGTTCATCACAGGATTTTTTTCTTGAATCGTTTTTCTTCTGCTGAATTGTTATTCAGAAAACCTATACATTGTCCAGAAATTCAGAGGGCTGGTATCTGATTCCATGCTGAGCAGCTCTTGGAGGGCCATTTGTCACAGACCTTTATGAGCTAATATCACAGGACACAATTGTGCTATGATTTTTCTGCATATTCCCCATGTTTTCTCAAAAGAACACAAAAATACTTTTACTTTATTAGTAGAGTATATTCTCCTAAGTATATTCTCACAGGTCCCACTCTTCAAAGGAAACTCAAGAAGTTCAGTTAAAAGCTGAATTATTTATAAGATAGAAACATCTATAAACTATATTGGTCTACTGACTTGGTTTCTTTGATGATGATGGACAGCAGTTATAAATGTAGTTAAACTCAGAAATTCTATACTAAAATAAGATGAAGCATGAATCAGTTAATTGCGTTAGACAGTAATTAATATATTATAGGGGAAATTTGGTTTAGATATAGAAAAAAAATTACCTGTGATTTATGTTTTGCCAATGTACTTTAAGGAGTTGATGAGACACAGTAAGAGTGGAAAGAAGTAGTAATTTGACATGGAAGTGTAAGAAGAAAGCAGTAAAAGAATATGTAAAGGAGGGATGAGAATATGCAAGGCATGATTAAATGGATTCTCAGCTCAGGTTGAGCTCATAGAACTTCTTGTGCTGTAGTTTGGGATCATGAGGAATCTGTGTAGTGCTTTCTGGTGGACTGCTAAAGAAAATAGTTTTGAAGTGTGAGGGATGTGCATGAGGAATTTAAATGAATTCATGAAAGGATCTTTCTGTTTGTAGAGTCTTCTGCAGAACAAGACAATTAAGGAACATGGGCTTAGAGGTGAAAAAATAAAACAGTCCTGCCCCAACACAAAGGAAGAGAGAAAACTCATAATAAGTTACCAGCAGCACCAGAGCCTAAACTGAAATATTTACCTTCTTAAATTTGATATTTTGCAAACAGAATTTCTCATATTAATTCTTGCAGTGCTGCAAGGGCTTACCTTAGAACTTGCTGATGTATTTTTCCCATTTTCTTTTTGCCATTTTCTTTTAGGTAAAATGTATCTAAAGCTTGATTATTTTATCTGCAGATATTATCAGATGCACACACTTTTTTAATGATTATCTTGGCATTCCAAGACCTGACATGACTGACATACAACAGTTGTACATACTATAGATGATTAAATCAGTTTGAAATTTAGAAACTAACACTAGAAAAGCCCATGTAAAGTGTCTTTTCTGTGTGAATGCTCACAGTGAATGCTTATGAGGATTGCTCCCTTCAGCTGATAACAGATAGAAACATCATTCTGGGCCTTATATTAAGCTTCATCTTGTAATTAATTATGGACCTAATGAAAGGTGCAGCATCTTAAGCATTTTTATTATAGTTATTTTACATCTTGAAGGGGTATTCTGTTCCTTTACAGGATTCAGACCCATAGAGAACAGTATAACAGACTAGGCATTTTATACTTGCTTCTATATTCAGTTTTCCCTGTCATGGTAGTGAAAAGACATAGTAAAGCAACTCTAATTAGACAATGTAGGAATCTCTGGTATGAAACATTTTTCTTAGCCAGCTTTATATTATTTCTGCTTGTTCTATGGTGCCCCAGGGAATGAGAAAAGTCTGGCCCATTAATTAGAGAATTAGCTTAGAGTTGGGAAAGATGAGTTCAGGTTTTACCTATGCCACAAATTTTCTACAAGACGCTTAGCTAAATATTGACCAAATTTCAGCACAACCTAAGGATCAGGGATTGTGACCTTACTTCCTCTGCTTTTGAAGCAGAATCATGTGTTCTTCCTTGTTTATGGCATCTTAGTTACCCCCTTAAATAACTGAGTAGTCAGAAATCCTCACTCCCCTCATTAGCTGAAGTGAATTCTGTATACTTCTCTGTCATACTTGTCTTGTGTGAGGATATTGATGGAATGGCAGGGATGCACAAAGCAAAGTAATGCCTGATGTTAGTTCAGGTAGGGTATTACAAAGATACTGTCGTGGTGACAAGTTCATGTTAGCTCTTGGCAGTCTAAGTCTTCCTAGTACAACCTTCTGAAAAAGCAAAGTTCATCAATCGAAGTGTCATATGTTGCTAAATTTGCAGCTCATAAATTGTCACTATAAATGTAAGTAGTAGGAATCGTCACATAAAATTGTACTTCTTTTTCTTTGTCTCTTTCCAGACTTAAATGATTTTAAAAATGAGGCAGTAAGATCTTTAAATTGCAATTTCTAGGCAGCGTCTCTGCTCCCGTGAGCAGGCATGGCTGTTTTATTGCATGGCCCAGCCCACTGATTGGTCATGGGCTGCTGCTGATGTTAGCATTCCAAGGAAAACATGTGATATTAATGGTAAACTCCCAGGGCAGGGGCATATCACTAGTAAGATTTAGCAAAAAAATAGTCTTGTGCTTTATTGGATGCTTAGGTCAGCCTGACAGAACATCTAATCCCTAAATCATCCTGAAAATTGATTGGGTTATAAAATCAAATTAAGCTGGCTATGAAAGATCATGGTCTCTCTTCACTGCACTAGCAGCTATGTGGATAAATCTCAATCCCAGATCAAGGGGAATATACCACATAAGTAAAAATGTTTTTAAGAGAAATCTTATGATGATAGAGCTGATTGTTTTTGTAGCAGTCATTTAGAAAGTATTGGAATAATTTGATTAGAAGAGGTAAAAAATAATTTTGCTAGATCATTACATCTTAATGTTGAATCCCTTCTTTTCTCCTACTTTAATATTTTCTGAAGAAGAGTTATCATGTAGCTTTATTTTGATTAGTTTCTAGCTACTGTTTTTTTAGCTTTGTTATGTGATCTTAAATGATTCTTTTGTCCTTATCAATATTGGGTACTAACTTTTGGTAGGCAGAAGAAATCTTAGCACCCTTTGGCAGATTTTGCCTTCTTCCACTGCAGATGAATGACTGTATATTGCTCTAACTGAAGTATTCATTCTTAAGCCAAGGAAGACAGAAAACTAAGTTGAAAGCCAAGTGAAATTCAGAAAAAGACTGCCTTGGTCAAGGATTACTTAGGTCAGAACTATGCCTCTTATATAGTAGAAATAAAGCTTTTACTAATGAGTCTACATATTTAAAAAAAGACTTTCACATACTGAGACAGAAGAGATGCAGAAGTGCATTTTTACATTTCATTCATCTTCAGTGCACTAAAGAACATCAAGGAAAGGAATATGATAAAAACTATAGAGATTCTTATCCAGTAAGTAGCTAAAGCCAAGAGAAGGTACATGCTTCTTAGCCAATCAAAGCTAGAAAGCAACTGTTTAAAAAAGAGTTTTTAAAAGTATGGCAGGAGGACAAAGCTACGAGCAGATTCTTATAAGTTCAGCAGTCCTTTCTGTGTAGAAATACAAATACAGTTTTTGACTCCGTAATAATTTTATTGCAAACAACATTTAAAGAAAGCAGTGCACTACAAAAGTTGCCTCTCTTCTTCTGAATATATTTTTGGGAAGGTGTAGAGGAAGTAGATAGTATCATTTCATGTTCACCTTGCACATTTCATGGGGGAGTTGTTCCTCTGTGGTTTGGGAGAGACCAGTCTGTGCTGCTTAGCAGCTCTCAGTAGTATTGTCCCCACATGACCTTGTGGATGGATTTCTATTTCAAAATCATACAGAAGTTAAATATTGCTGAAAATTGCTCCTTTCATAGCTTCTGGGGTGAAATTCATCTGTCCTAATGTAATGTCTTTTCTATCAAAATTATCTATCTATGCTGCCTTTATAGTCAATGGAGAGAAATAGATGCTTTTAGGGCATGATTCATCTCCTCGGAAGGTAGACATCTAAGTAGGTCAGATGAATCAGGCTGTACAATAGCACATTCCTTGCTAGAGAGAATAAAGGAAACCTAGGGATCAGCTTAGATGTTGATGTGTATATTGCAAATATCTAAAGTTAAGTGAAATGAACTTTATGTCTATAGGAGCTAAGTCAGAGTTCAGAGTCAGAGGAAAAAAGTCCTACTCTTCAGGAAGCACCCTTTTCTTCAGAGCTTGTGGTTTCACTGTGCTGGGGTGCATGTTAATAGTTATACCCATGAGGTGATAAATTAAAAAAAAATATTACACCCCCTCCTTCTCCTAACTTAATGTTTTAAGGTGTGATGATGGAGTAGACTGAATTTTGTGAATAGGTAATTTGTGTACACTTATCATCAGTGATTCCACTGGTTCCACAGTGGCATAATGTTTTTACTAGTCTCTGCTAATAATCTGTATGTACATAGTTTCACCATGTTTCACCATGTTTTTGTTTAGGTCTTGTGAACCATTTCAGCACCAGATAACTTTTTCAGTCAGAGAGAAAGAGAAGATACGCATTTGATTTAGGGTAGTAGACTAATTTAAATTAGTCCTTCATAATAATCATTACTGTTAGTGCCAGAGTTTCACTAAAGGCCCCAGTAGATCCGATGGTTAGTGCAAATATACCTGAAAGTCTCAACAACGAATATTTTCAAGTGCTAACAAATGAGTTTTGA
>VZTT01041079.1:10083-23822 GCA_013400855.1 Buphagus erythrorhynchus | reverse complement strand
CAACAAATAACGACTCACCTAAATACCAATGAAGTTTTTTCATATGTTGCTCTTCTCCCATTGTTTGCAAAATTCCAGATCCAAGAAAACCTGCAAGACTTTTGTCAGATGCATACCCAGGAGTAGCACAAGGATGACAGCCTGGAGTAAGCAGANCTTCTCCTAACTTAATGTTTTAAGGTGTGATGATGGAGTAGACTGAATTTTGTGAATAGGTAATTTGTGTACACTTATCATCAGTGATTCCACTGGTTCCACAGTGGCATAATGTTTTTACTAGTCTCTGCTAATAATCTGTATGTACATAGTTTCACCATGTTTCACCATGTTTTTGTTTAGGTCTTGTGAACCATTTCAGCACCAGATAACTTTTTCAGTCAGAGAGAAAGAGAAGATACGCATTTGATTTAGGGTAGTAGACTAATTTAAATTAGTCCTTCATAATAATCATTACTGTTAGTGCCAGAGTTTCACTAAAGGCCCCAGTAGATCCGATGGTTAGTGCAAATATACCTGAAAGTCTCAACAACGAATATTTTCAAGTGCTAACAAATGAGTTTTGAAGAAAGAATCTTCACTTCATTTTGGTTTGTATTTGATTGAACATGCTGTTTCATGACCCTGTGTAAAGATGCCAAAAATAATCTCAAATGTACTTCAGTAAATAAAAGCAAAAACCCCTCAGGCTTCAGAAATAAAGCGTGTAGAACTGTCTGAGATTAAGCAAGAAACTTGAAATTAGAAGACCAGTGTTCTAATTATTGCCTTGCAACAGATTAGCTGTGTTAAGGTAGTGAGGCACTTTGGCCAAAATCTGTACATTGCTACTTAAATGGATGACATGGTTTTCAAAAGAAAGTGGGAGCAGAATTACAAAGTATTCCACAGATAAAAACATGAACTTAGGTTGAATCACATGCAGATGTTGACTAAATATCTGCCTCATTTCCCATGTCTTTCAGAGTCATAGTATTTAGATGTCCTCATTTATGGTCATTTCAAGTGTGTAAACAAAAATAAAAATTACATTGTAAGTTCAAGCATTCTAAAACTACTTTATCCTCAAGTGCAAGTGTTGTAAAATTATTTTATGTAAATCACTGCCCTAGTTGCTCAGAGAAGCTGTGGATGCCCCATCTCTGTAGATGTTCAAGGCCAAGTTGGATGAGGCTCTGATTAACCTGGTCTAGTGGGTGGCAACCCTGCCTATGGGAGGGGTTTTGGAATTAAATTATCTTTAAGGTCCCTTCCAAGCCAAGTCTTCATATGATTCTATGACCTTACTGTTAAAGGTAAAAGTAGTCTCATAGCTGTGGAACATGTTTGTTTGATCAACCTGAAAACTATTTGCTGTAGATCAAGTAAGATCCAAATGTCCATGTTAAACACTTGCATTTAACTTTAAAGACAGCAATACCAGGACTGTGCTAAGTGAACTTAAACTTGCAAAATGCACTGTGAAATTGTGAGAAACATTGAAATAGTTGGTGTTCTGTGTTTTGTATGCAGAATAAGATCAATGAAATAAAATATGTATCTGATATTGATATAGAGTCAGGGGTGAAAATGATCTAAAAAAGCAGCTAAGAAATTTTATTTGTATTTTAAATATTGTATTTAATTTTCAAATCCTTCTGGTGCTGTAGACCTTTCTATATCTGCTGCTGATTGTATATTGTATAAGATATCTAAAAGTTTCTAAAACATAAGGGATGGTAATTATCATTGAATCAGAGTATTCTGGTTTGATAGTGACCCACAAGGATCATTGAAGTCCAATTCCTGGCCCTGCACAGGACCATCCCAAGAATCACACCATGTGCCTGAGAGTATTGTTCAAATTCTTGAAGTCTGTCAGGCTTGGTGCTGTGACCACTTCCCTGGGGAGCCTGTTAGAATGCCTGTTCCAGTGTTCCAGAATGTTTTGCGAATATCCAACCTAAACCTCCCCTGGTACAGTTCCAAACCATTCCCTCAGCTTCTGTCACTGGTCACCAGAGAGAAGAGGTTGGTTCCTGCCCCACTTCTCCTCTTGAGGGAGCAATGAGGTCTACAACTGAGACAGAGGAATTGTAATTGCTGTAGTTTGACAGTTCTGACAGGAATGATGATTGCTGAAGTTTGTAGACACCCAAAGAAGTGCCCATGTGTTACAATTTTCAGGGTGAAAAAATATTTTGATGGTAATAAACACATTATCTTAAAATTCATTTATGAATGCAGAGCTAAGGAATCTAAAATTTAAGAGGTAAGGTATGTTAAATGGTTAATGAACATGTGTGTACAGTGTATGGTCTGAAATACCCAGTGAGCTGGCTCTGTGTTCTTCATATAAGAGAGAAATTAAATCTTCTCTGCTGTCTGCCTGTTCATCAGCAAGACACATAAGTTAGCCTTGATAACCCAGGCAGTGCACACAGAAGCAAAACCAGGAAGCATCTTTTTAAACTGAGGTTCTACCTTAAATAAATAGCCATGTATTACAAGTGTGATAGGTCATATCTTTGAGCGCCAGAGTGAGCTCATACTACAAAATATGATCTCTGATTAAAATGCTGGTGCAAGAGACATGCTCATTTTCAAAGGATGGAATATTTCAAATCAAAGCCACTTAATTGATCAGATAGATGCACAGATACATTTATATCTACCCATATGTACACAAGGAGCCTGTGGTTTTCACAAAGAGAAAGTCACATCCATATGAAAAAATGGAGGCAAAGGTTTGATTTGGCTTACACTTGTATGTGTTTGAGCAGGACTGATAAAAATATGTTGTCTCGACATCTCTTGAAGTTAATGGAAGTTGAATGTATTTTTTACTTGTGAGAATCATTCATAGATTTTGTCTTGAATTCATGTACTTTAATTTAACGGACCATAATTGGCTGCTGGAGCTACTGTGCTGCAGCATATTACATAGAAGATGATCTCTAACCTGCCTATTTTGCCATTTATGATGCTAAAGGAAGTTTTTGGCTAAAATACAAACTTTCTGTAGAAAATAGGAATAATTGATAATGAAATAGGCATTCCTATATTCCAGTTGTTATAATTCATTCCAGCATTGCATTTCCAGTAGTCAGAAGTAAATTCTGTTTTGAACTGGATGAATAAAATACAGATGACTAATATATGTCCTTTAATCAGATCTCAGCTAGATCTTCAGTTATTTCATATTGTGTGTGGAAAATCTACATTAAAGAGTCCAAACACTCTGAGGTTAATATGTGCCAGAATGAACTTTGTTAAGGCAAGTTAATCTTCCCCCATGTGTATGCATTGTGAAGATTTCTTTAATTACATGATCACATATTGTTTTTCTTACAAAATCTTTTCCGCATCCAGTTCACAGAATATATATGATAGTCACTTAATGAGCAGCTGTTCCATATTTTGTTTTCATGACATTGTTCTCTGTGTGGCCCCATACCTTGTTTACTATAGAATATTTAAGCCTTACTCTGGAGACATAGTTATTTATTATTATTAATTTTCTTTTGGGATTTTCCTAGGATCATGATAGTGCCAAAGTGATGAGCAGACATTGAATTAGCATTACTGCAGGCTTCTGAGATTGGTTGACAGTATGATTTCCACTTTATGGCTGGGAAACCATGGCCCAGAATACTGTGTTCAAAAGCTGCCACTAATCTACAGGACCATCCTGAGATGCTGAGATCCAAAAGCCTTGACTCATTACTGTCACGTGAAACTTTTCCAGCTCAGATCTTTCTGTCTCCAGCTATGTATGTCTCTGAACGTTTACCTCTTCTGCAAATTCAAATGCCTCCTCTCAGTGAATCACATGGAAAATGAAGAATATACTTTCAGTGACCACCGGTGAAAAAAGTTGGTTTGAATTACTATAATGGAAACTTTTTGTCAAGGAAAGATTGGACTGACATCCAGTTACTCTAACTATTCTTGTTCTTGTTGTAATGCTGTCCCATTTTTTAGTGCATTTCTTCAAAATTCTTTACCATGTGAACCATCTATGGTACACAGTTCTGATTCATCCTTCCTGCAAGGCCTTCTTGTGCAGTGTATGAGGCAGGTGTGTTCTGGTAACAAGAGATGAGAGTCATGCCATTAGTCTCCATGCTCATTCACAAGATGAGGGAACATTTGGTTAGATAGGCAACCTGGCACTTTTGCACCTTTGTTCTGGATGTGGTCATGTTAAAAAAGTTTTCTGAAAATGTGTCTATGTGAGAGAGACAGAAATAGAGACAGAAGGGAAGATAATGAGTACACACATACCATATAAAAATAGAAACTTCTGAGAATGTCTCAACCCCTGTCTGAATTGTGAAATGCTTGGAACCTTAAAATCCCCCCCACAATGTCGTAACATTCTTCTATTAAACAATTTGCATGGAATAATATTCTTCAAAAACTACTGCTGAAGGAGTAAGGTGCAAGATACCTACTTTCACTACCATCAGAATGCACAGATATTTTTTGATAGCACAGAAATCATGAGAAACTGAAATTTGGTTTCCAGAAGACCCAAAAAGGGTTTTAGTCATTATTAATTCTCTGCTTAGTTCTCAGTGGCCTTTCCTACCCTTGTTCACTATCTGTTAAAACTCCAAGTATTACCCAATTCTGTGTCCTCACTGCCCCACTGGCTTCTTGTCCAGTGTTCTTTTTTTTACCATAGGCATAGTCTAAGTACTTGTTCTTTACCTCCTGTCTTCAGTACCTTTCTACAGTCAGTTTTTTGTATGTCTTCATCCCTCATTCCTCCAGGGCTGGATCCCCGGGCTTGTGTACATCCTTCTCATTCCCACTGGCTCTCCAGCCAGACCTCCATTTTCAAGCTGTGTTTTCAGTCTCTGTGCCTCCAACCATCTAGCATTTGTTTCTTTGCACTTCTGTTCCAAATACTGCTATGAAATGTTGGGTCTTCCTCTGTTTTTCCTGTCTGCTGCTTCATTTTCCTTTGGGCAGTAGGGAACTGATAGAATTCTTTTGATATTTGCAAATATCATTGTAAATTTGAGAGCAGAGCCTCTGCTCACTCTAGGACAACATTGCATGAGCTTAATTTCTTTGCTGAAAATTTGGACTTAAATCTAAATATAGGAGACAGAAGCAATGCACCCATGACTGATACTCAAGACCTGATCCTAGTCCAGGCAAACATTTCTAGTCCTGCTGGATACATATCATGTCTGCTTCTATTAGGCATTTCTGCTTTTTTTCTTCCATTGCTGGTCATACTTTATCTGATCATCAGTCTTGAATCCAGACAGTTTCTGCTAGATGAAACCAGACTTTTGGGAGGTTGCATGGATGCAACCCCAGAATTCAGCACTCAAATTGAACCTACCAATTATTTGATTTGCAGATGCCCCTCTCGACATCTCCCAGTAACAACTGGGCAGGTTAATCTCTTCAGCAGAATCTTAATGTAATATAATAACTTGGACAGAGCCTATGCAGAAAAACACTGCAATATTAATTTGTGGGAATGGTGTAGTGCCAAGTACTATTCAGTTTACTTACTGTACACTCATGTAAGATATGAATGTAGAAGGGATCACTGGTCATCTGCTGTCATCTTGCGTAACATAGGCTGCATACTCTTGAATCACTCTATAGCTGAAGAAGGCCTACTCATTATTTGAACTTAAATTTAAAATATCACACAATGGTGCATTTATCTCTGTCCTTTTATAAGTTTTAAAGCTTTGCATAATTTCTGAAATATCTTTAGAATTTCTAACCAGCTCTGAGAGGGACTGAGCTAATATCTTCATGTGAAAAGCGGTATCCCATGTGAAAGGAAACAAGGTTGCACTGGAAAAAAACTCACTTGGCATTGTTTAATTACTGTATTTAATTCCATGCTTTCAAAATGCACAATATTTTTGGAGCCTCACAAGACTGCCCTCTCCTTCTTCCGGTTTCTGGCTCTTTTACTCCATTGCACTTTGCTTTGCCATCTTGATGCCTTATTAATTTCCTGGCAAGAAACTTGGAAGAGCACGTGATCAATAAAAGATTGGGGAAAAATAGATGCCAAAACAGCCTAAACTTCATAATGCAGTCAGTGGGAAATATTTTAAATGAGGGAAAGGATATTGGATTTGGGGCAAGGCGATAATGATGGTTAGATTTATTAGAATAATTATGGAAGATTTGTTCTCAGTTCCCTGCCTTGCTCACATCGGTCTGCTCTTGTCTCTCTGTGACACAGTTCCTTATCAATAAAATGGGAATAGCGCTGTCTCACAGATATTAAAATAGTTGCTTCACAGATGCCATAAAAGAAAGAAAAAATTAATTATACTCAACCTAGTGTAGTATTATGGCTTGTATGAGTACGGTAATACTGATGGTATGTGTCATATGAGAACTGTTGTTGATGGGTTGGGAAGTTTTAAGCTTAAGACAACTAAATTTTCCAAAACCTTTGTTTACACAGTTCTCCTGTTTTATTGTCTTCCCCTCCCCTAAGTGATGTTCATGGTTTCATGGTTTGTATTACTTTTCTCACAGCTCCTCACTACTGCTCATATTTCAGCATTGCTCCTGTTCCTCCAGAATTCCCTCTGTCTTGCCTTTATACTTTAAATTTGTGCATTACACACAGTAGCTTCTCTCTTTAAACTGTCTGCCCCAAGTTAGCATAAAGGGTCTACTTGGCTGCATGAAGGTGGTGAGGCATTGAGACTGCATGTACCAATGACAAGACGAATGAAATAACAGTCAAATTTAGTGCAAATATGTAACTTGTCTATGGAGAAGAAAAAATACGCATCTGTTTTCACAGCAGAAGTCTCTTAGTTGTATGAAGTAGTTCTTTGATCTGAACGACATGTTCTTAACTCAAGAGGAATTATTTGTGGAGTTAGGAAGAGCTTAGTTGTAAACAGAGGGAAGCTGACCATGCCTGTACTCATTATGCTTTACAATGTCCCGTTTGTCTTCGTAGTTGGGGTAGCCCAGGGCAAATGCAAGCTCTGTTGATACTACTGTGTCCTCAGTGCTTTATTGCTCAAGGTGTATGTATTTAAGGACATAGTCAATATTTTGTTCAATATTTTTATTGATGACATGGATGAAGGTATTGAGTCCTTCATTAGTAAATTTGCAGACGACACTAAGCTAGGACTGTGTGTTGATCTGTTGGAAGGGAGGAGGGCTGTGCAGAGAGACCTGGAACAGTTGGATGGATGGGCAGAGTCCAGTGGGATGAAGTTTAATAAGTCCAAGTGTCAAGTCCTGCACTGTGGCCACAATAACCCCCTACAGTGCTATAGGCTGGGGACAGTGCCCAGGCAGAAAGGGACCCGGGGGTACTGGTCAACAGCCGACTGAACATGAGCCAGCAGTGTGCCCTGGTGGCCAAGAAGGCCAATGGCCCCTGGCCTGTATCAGGAATAGTGCGGCCAGCAGGAGCAGGAAGGTAATTCTTCCCCTGTACTGGGCACTGGTGAGGCCACACCTTGAGTGCTGTGTCCAGTTCTGGCCCCTCAGTTTAGGGAGGATGTTGAGATGCTTGAGTGTGTCCAGAGGAGGCAACGAGGCTGGTGAGGGGCTTGGAACACAAACCCTGTGAGGAATGGCTGAGGGAGCTGGGGTTGTTCTGCCTGGAGAAAAGGAGACTCAGGGGTGACCTTATCACTCTCTACAACTCCCTGAAAGGTGGTTGTAGTCAGGTAGGGGCTGGTCTCTTTCTCCAGGCAGCAACTGACAGAATGAGAGGACACAGTCTCAAGCTGTGTCAGGGGAAATTCAGGTTGGATATTAGGAAAAAAATTTTCATGGAAAGAATAATAAAGTACTGGAATGGTCTCCCTGGGGAGGTGGTGGAGTCACCATTCCTGGATGTGTTTAAAAAAAGATTGGATGTGGCACTCAGTGCCATGGTTTAGTTGAGGTGTTAGGGCATGGGTTGGACTTGATGATCTTGTCTCTTCCAACCAAGTGATTCTGTGATTCAGTGTGATTCCATAGCTGTTCATGCTGAGATGTTTTAAAATTATTGCCAAGTTAATTCTACTACAAGAAGACCTGTCTGTCTTCTGGGAAGGAATTGTTCAAACAGCAGAATTGAACCTCTTATGGAAATGAGCTGAGTCTCTTTTCTTGCATAAAAAAGCATGGCCAGTTTCCAGCTCACACAAAGGATAACGATGTAGTTTTATTCACTGCCAAAATTCAATGATTTTCCTATGAAGGGTTAAAACGAAAAATCTGTAAAGCCCAGATCTGTTACAGCCTTGACAGCCACCATCACCTCACTCAGCTTTAAGCACCTCGAGCAGTTCCCAATTCACACTGATCTTAAATATTGACTAACAAGGCATGATAAATAGCTCAGCATTTTGTAGAGGTAACTCAGAAAAATTTGGAGAGCTAAGGACCTGTCCATGCTAGGTCACACTGGACAACCAGGAAAAGCAGCATTAATCCCTTCTTTCTCCAGGAAGTTGGAATTTTGTAGATACCAGCTGGTATGAGCTGGCAGTCAAGAAAATGAGTACTCAGAAAAATAGCACCCAAGACTAAATTGTTTTCTCTAAACAAAGTAGATTGGAGACAGGCAAAATCAGTCTACTTCATAATATAGTAGAGGAAAATGAGACGAAGTGTCATGCTGGCTGTATTTCTTGCCAACTCGTGGCTTAAAATTTAGCTGTGGACCAGGAACATGATCAATGTAGAAAAGTAATGAATTTTCTAGGAGCTAGTAAATGCTGTCTTCCAACTAGCTTAGTACAAATCTGCATGTTAAAGGCAGAATTTCACACATGGCACAATATTAAATAGAAATATTCCTTTGCAGAATCTTTTTTATCCTGATAAACATGTTTGAGTTCATACTTTTACATTTTTAATAAAAAACAGGCCAAATTTTCTGCTCATTTGGTCTGAATCTGGAAAGTGATTTTTTAAAATTAAGAATGATGAGCTTGATTCGACAACCTTACTTATGTGAGTAGTCCCTCAGTGACTACTCCATTTGTCAGTGCCAAGGATATCTAAGATCTGAAAGCTCTTTCCTTTCATTTCCTGAAAAATGAAAGACAGAAATTTATTTCCAGTTCTCAAAGAAGCTTTAAGATGCTTGGAGTCCATCATAACTGAGTTTACACTCCATTATGATGTGCAACATTATTATCTATTTTGTTTCTGTGATGCATAGTAAGTACTTGAGTACAAACCAAGCTAAAATTGGGGAAAATAAAATAAAATACATATTGATACAAATGGAGTATTATCCTCAGTCAGAAGGCTTGTGTTCGGCTGAAAGTATTTTTCATGCATTACCTGCCTTTCTCCTTTCTGTTAGCTGGCTGCCAAGGGAAGTGGTTGAGTCACCATCCCTGGAGGTACTTAAAAGATGTGTAGAGGAGAGATTTAGGGACATGGTGTAGTGGTGGACTTGGCAATACTGGGCTAATGTTGGACTTGATGATTTTAAAGGTTTTTTTTTTTTAACTTAAATGGTTCTATGTATCTAGGAAAAACTTTGAAAAGCAAATATTCTTCATTTAGAATGGTTTGGTGAGAAGTTCCTTGTTCAGCTGGAGTCATGTGCCAATTCTTGAGTTGTTAAAGGCAAGAGATGTTAACATCAGGAAATTAACCTTTTGTTACCTAAATAAGCAGCTTTGATTGTGTTGATACAGAATGTGGAAGACAGCATTTTAGTACACCCATGCTTGCCAATTTAATTAAGATCATGTGCCACTTAGTTTTCATGGTCTTCTTATTACTTAGAGACCTTTTTATTTTATGAGATACCTCTGAGAAATATATATTTTTGAATATTCAGCAGTAAAACTTGCAGTAAAACTACTAGTGGTTTCTAGAGATTAGAAATGGTAGTTTTATTTTATTTTTTAATGTTTAATTTGAAAGAAGCTGAATCTTCAGTTTATCATGAGAGCAGATTATATTCCAACCAGATATGCTTCCAATCACCATTTCTCCTACATTTAATAACTGGTAGGGAATATACTCATTGTATGACCAAAGAACAATAATCCTGTAACAGCTGTGAGCACCTGGAAAAGATGAGAGCAGCCCCTAAATTGCTCTTAAATGTACATATGCTGCTGTAGATTTTCAACAGAAGTTGTTATCCTTACTCTCTTCTTCTACATAGTCAGGAATCTGGTCTCCAGTTTATACTTTTAGCTATTTGAAACTTCAGAGCATGTATTTTGGTTGGCAGCACACATATGTAAGGTATAATTTACAGCAAAAATGTCTTTAGAAATGCAGGTCTTCTCCTGCATCTGTCCTTTCCTTGAAGAAGCACAATGTTACATAACCTGGGAAATCGAACATTCTGTTACAGCATGCTCCTGGCACTGCTGTCATGATTCCTTTCTCATAAACTTCCAAAATCCTCATGGAGTCTGGGATTTTGATCTATTCACATGGCACACTGTACATGTCTCTTATGTCAAAGGGTGAATCTAATCTTGATGAAAGATTTGTCTAAATCCCATATTGTTAGCCTATTTAGTCTTTTCCAGAGAGGCAAAAGACACTGAAATATGGGTGTGGCCATTAATTTAAGAATGTTTCATATTCATTAAAAAAATTCTGTAGTACTTGAAAGAGCTGAGATTCCCAGAAATATATTGCTTTCAACTATGAGAAAAGGATTCCAACCTATTTATACTTCTCTTACTAATTATTGACCATTAAAGCATGAATAGGGATAATTTTGTAGGAAATATGTCTAATAAATTGTTAATTAGGTCTAGTTTTTCCATAAGTTTCCTTTAGTTTCCAGTTTGGATCCACATATCTTGATATCTTCAAGTCAGGTTTCAAAGGTGATTGACATTCATTAAGATACATATAGTACTGACTAAGATTTTATAAAGGGCCAGACTGCTAAGCTGCTTGTATAGCCTCCATTGCTGAGGCTTATATATAGACACTGCTGGAAATATCACTAGATACTTAACTGCACTTTTGGATGTGAAACTACCTTCTAAGGACCTATATTGTTCATGAAGCTACATTAAGAACCTGATAATTTCTTCACACACAAAGTGTAAAATAATTATTCTGTCTCATCAGTCTGTCTACCAGACTGAAGAGGTTCTGTCCTTCTTACACAGAATCACTCTGGTTGGAACAGACCTCTGAGGGTCATCTAATCCACTCTCTTTATCAAAGCAGAGCCAGCTTCAAAGGCAGATCAGATTGCTTGGTGCTTCATACTGCTTTCAATGTCTCCAAGGATGGAGGTTCCAGATTCCACAGACTCCATTTCATGTGTACCCTGTTCACCCTCATTGTGGTTTTTTTTTTGTTTGTTTGTTTTTTTTTTTGTTTGGTTTTTTTTTTTTTTTTTTTTTGTTTGTTTTTTTTTGTTGTTGTTGTTGTTGTTGTTGCTGTTGTTTTTTTTTTTTAATATTATTTTTGTACAGCTAGCTAGATATGATACTGTTCTACTGGTATTTTGATGCAGATGCAAATGCTTCTCATCTAGTCTTCTCTAAGTCTTCTTTTTTTCCACAGTCCTTTTTACCCTGTTTTCTTACCTCTCTTACACTTGCTGTTGTATTCTCCTGGTTTTCTCTAGACCATGTCTCTCTAGCTCCTTCCATTCATAATTTAAGAGGTTATTAGTCTTTATTAACATTCCCAATCCTTAGAAAGCCATCCTGACTCTCTGTCACTTACTGTTGCTCCATGATCACTTTTGCTCTTTGTTCATTCACATTGTTGTGCTCAAAGCAGGTGATTTCCAGTGCTGTTGTAAACTCCTTCAATTTGGCTTCTGACCTTCTTATTAGCTGAAACCACTCTCACAAAACTGCCTAATGATTCTCTCAGCCAATTCTTCCTTTCCTCTCACACTGTCAGTTTTGATCTCTTTAAATCTCATCATGGTTTGTATCTTTGGCTCCATTCTTGTCTTGTTTTCTTCCTAATCCTTCATTCATCCTTTGAAGTTCCTGATCTGACTTCTGCCAAAATCCTAAGGATTTTTAGTTTTGATCCATCTCTCCTCTTCTTTTACACATCACCTCTACAGTCTTACCCACAAATAAATGCAGTTGACATGTCTGTGCTGCTGACCCAGATTTATATCTGTACTCCAGATACTATAATAACAGCTAAAGACAGGGTTATAGAAAAAGAGCTTCCCTCTTAGTCCCTCATTACTGTTTGTTTTTTTAGTCCCTATCTTTTCTGTCAGGCCACTAATACAGATGTTACTTTTTATTCAGGCCTCTTCAAATTCTCCTATCATGGCTGTGTATAAATGTCTCAGATTCCTTTCTTTGTAAGATATCTAAGCTGTGGTTCTTAATCTTGTACCAGTAGATCTGTTGAAGTTCTGTTAGGGACTATCTACACCACATATTACAAAATATATTCTAAGGACCTGGTACAATGTCCCATGCAGTTTTCAGGTAGAAATCTTTGGCAATATAATGATAAAAATAATTTATATAGACAAGTAATATATACGAGTGGGTAAATTGTGCACTGTGTACATGTGTTTGAATTTGGGGCAGTTTATATAAGAGGTTGGGATAACAAGTGGAAAAGTTGCAGTAGGCAAACTCATCTCAGTAATTCCCTTCATAAATCTTAAATTTCACCACTGGGTTTTATTTTCTAACTTCATCCTTGTCTTTCTGCTGCACTCAACATGTACAAATGTGTGTTACTGCTATATTGTTTATCCATCATTTCTTTTAGCTCTGAATTTATCTTGGTATTACTGTACATAGTTGCACAACAGGGGGGAAATAAGGATGGATCTGTTGTTTTCTTTTTTTTTTTTATTTTGAAAGATACTAATTAATGCTTTAAATCTGGATTCATATTGCCATATTAAATCCACACCAAAAATTTGCTTTCCCCATAAGGCAAACAAGATCGGAAAATTTTTGAACTGTTCACTGGATGTGCTTGCTCTTATGATATTAAATATACTTCTGAGGCTGAAAAATAAGCTTACCGAAATCAATATTTATGCCAGTAATGTAGTAGAAAATGTAAAATGTTTTCAAACTAAGAAGTCCACATAGATGCTGAAACATACAAATTTAATTGTTTCATGGTCTAAGCATATGTGCATTGATCCCTGGGACAGACAGTTTGCTGTCAGAGAGGAAGAGGTAGGAAGGATAAAGAGCAGGGCCATGAATTCAGTCTCCAAACTGTTTTTATTTTTAAAAGCTTTTAATTTCAAAAAGCATCTGAGAACTGAGAGGAGAACACAATGACACTAAGGAGTCAAATTCCCCTAACATAATTTTGAAGTATTTAAATTTTATTTTTTTTATTAAAAATGCCCCAAATTGTATGGGTAATGAGGACAGTATGAATCAAATGATAAAACTTTAGCAAAGCAAACCAAGAATGTTAAATAAATGGACATTTATTTTCCTTTAAGTCTGCTTCCTTCTCCTTCACTCGCATCACAAACATCTGCCTCATTTCATCCTCCTTCTTCTGCNTAGTAAGGACTACTTTCAAGGCTTTAAATAGTCTCGAGAAAATATTTCAAAGTTGTAGTAGAATTTATATATATATAATGTTGTAAGCAAATGCGCTCTCTGTATGAATATACTTTCAAAATTACTTGTTGATACGTTTATTCTAAGTGTAGTCTATTGAAACTGTAGAGCTGGGAAGAGTGAGGTGCTGAAAGCCTTCCTTCAGTGTAGCATGGCTGGGCAGAGAACTGCAATTAGGATTAAACACAATCCATAGAGTTGATTTGTTCTTCTGTC
>VZTT01041078.1:33650-44174 GCA_013400855.1 Buphagus erythrorhynchus | reverse complement strand
TAGTATATATATAAACTAGTAGTAGTATAAATTATTAAGCATATTAAAAGTTAAAAAGTAATATCTGCTCAATAATATGCCAGCTTAATGTAGAACAAACACCTACTACTGATCTGTAGTTAAATTATTTAATCTAGAAGTAATCTACTGTTCCAACCAGTTTTGAAAATGGAGTAGTTCTGTCACTGAAAAGAATTAATTGTTCAAACCCATAGGGCTAAATCCAGCAGTGACCTAAATGATAGGAGAGAATTACACATTGGACATCAGTGTGTGGGAAAGTGAGTAACAAAATAATATATGTTGCCCTGGTTCTCTCTTATCCTGGCCAGTATCATACACCTTTGTTGGTAGGGTTTTTTGCTGGGTCTGGCTTTGTCCCCTAATTCCTCCCTTCAGCATTTGAGTTCCAGCACCTTTATGATTGTTTCACAGGGAAAGTTGGTAGAGGTTTATGTTTTCTTTACCCTGCATCCATTTACACCCATTCTGTGACATGGCATGGGGCGTGGGCCCTGGCTGGTTGTATGGAAGAGTTTGGTTCAGCAGGGCTGACCCCACATCCTGCAAGGGGAGCTGCTTGCCAGAGCACTCCTGGTGACCTCACTGGAACTGCTACTGATTCATCTTGATGTGAAGATGAGCAGATCTCAGGCCAGTAGCCCTCAGTGATGAAGTATTTCCAGCATCACTTTTCAGGAAAAATACCAAGCCCCTTTGATGAGGAAGAAAAAAATAAGTTTTTTTTTTCTCTCTATCTCAAAACATCTCCACAGAACAACATGGGGGAAAGGAGAATAGCAAATATTCAATGGGGAATTTTGTCTTCATGTTTTTCTTCTTCAAGAAAAAATTCTACACACAAATCAAAACAAGATGGAGCCCTGGAGCCCCACCTGCTGACTTGAGGGAACACAGAGAGGGAAGGGAAGATGCCTGGTCGTGTGCCAAGCATTCAGCACTGGGCTTGTAGCACTGTGATGTGGCACTTGAAGCTCTAGGGGCCTGGAGCCAGCGATACAAATGCAACAAGAACTCTCATGAAAATGAGCCTCTTAACAGCGTGTGGAGCTGGTCTGTGATGGCCTCAGGAAATCCCCCTGGCTAGACAGGGCCTTTTTATCCACTACATTGCTCTGACTCAAAGAGAAATCTCACGTAGCTTCCTCGACCAGAAACTGAGCATGCATATAGTCTGCAGCGTGGGGCTTTGGAATTTCCTTATTTTCTGGTAGTCATTCCCTTCTGCTCTGAAGAAGTGTGCCCTACCTTTCTTTGTTGTCTCATCGCACATAGGGTCCAGTGCTGCAAGCACATGGTGTGTCCTCAGTCCTCAGCCTTCGTGCTGTCCTTCCTTCGTGGTCAGACCCTCAGCTGATGGGCACTGGCCTAGGGCCACCGGTTGCAGTTGGGATTTTCACTCCTTGGACATTTGGCCCTTTAAAGGCCTGAGAACTACTTTTAATAGCACCACAACTGGCAACACTTGTTTTCAGGCTCAGGACCATTTACGAGCAAATGCTTGCGTATTAATTACAACAAAGAGCAAATCTACTTGACATTTGATTTTGTTTTTCTTGTTTCGTTGCAAGCTTGAAAATGAGCTTTTGCCAACGGAAAAAAAAATCAAAATGCATTTCACGCCTTTTTTTTTTAAACTTGAAATAGGCCCCTTGAAAAAAATGACATGTTAAACACCAGCAAGAAAATGATTATTTGGACATATGGCTCCTCTTCCTGAACTATGCAGAAAGGTTAGATAACACTCTTTCACATCTTAAAAGACTAGACTGCTGCTACATTACTAACATATTCTTATGTAATAATCTGGCACTGATGATATTTTATCCAGTCCCATTAATGTAAGACTTATTTATGGTTTGGTCAGTTATGAGTTGGGTTTTTTTTGGTGTTTTTTTTTTTAGATTATCTTCTAATTTGTTGGGTTTTTCATTACAATGTCCAGAAGTAGAATATAGCATAGCATAGCATAGCATAGCATGTCATAGAACAGAATAGAATAGAGTAGAATAGAATAGAATATAGAATAGAATCGCTCAGAAACATATGATGGCTCTGTCTTTCAGGAGGTTTTTGCATTGTATAGATTGTTTCTCTTAAACACTGCACGATTAATACAAAAGTAAAACTAAATTTTAAAATCTAACTCTTAAATTAAGACAAACTCATCTGAACACATCCATTTACTTTGCAAATAAGGCTGTTTCATAAAGTGAAAAATCTGTAAGAATTAAAATAAAGCTGTCAAACCATCTAAGTGAAATATCACAGAAAGATTGTCATTGCCCTTGACACAGCAGATGTTGGCAGTGATGTAAGGTCTGGAGGTGCTTGCAGAATGCAGAGTCATATAGGTGAGCTGGCCAGAAAACAGCAGTGTCCCATAGTAAAAGTATTTGTAATTTTGAAGTATGAGAATGAAGCTTTATGAAACTTTTTCATAAAGAAACTAGCTTTTAAAAGACTAGGACCAGGACTCCTCCAGTGGGTGAGAGAGCATGGGAGCCTCTTCATTTTGAACTAGAGTTTCTATCCTCAACCCAAGAAACTTCCCTGATAATATTTTCCTTTAAAATTATGTTTACCACAATTTGTTCCATGTTCAGTGACCGAGTTCTGCCATGGAAAATTGTGGAATAATAAAAATCAGAAAGAAATTCCTTAAATCATCTGGGTCCAGCCCTCACCCTGCTCAAAATAGAGCCGGTGAGGATGAGGTTACTTTTTTAATCAGCTTGTTCATCTATGCATGTATGTATGTGTCTTTCTCTAAACCCATTTTAGAAGTACTTATATCCTACTGTCCATTTTTTCAATAACTCTTTCTGAAACTTGAGATTTTTAGAATAATTTTAGGTTCTCTCACTGATAAGCAGAAACTCTTGATCAGAAACTGTCCTGCACAGGAATTAACGTGCAGGTGTGCAGCCACTGTACCTGACTCCTGCTGAGCTTGGTTCCTTCCTTTCATTGCAAGACTACTTTGTTTAGTGATAATGAGTTGTAGGGGCTTAAATATCTCACCTAAGTAATAAACTAATGCTGTTACCAAGGACTAGCATTGACTATTCTTAGACTGAACCCTGTTTCTGCAAAAGAGGGGGACCCCAGTTCTGCTACCCTGCATTAATTGCTGCTGTTTGCTGCACATGGGATGTTATACTAGATGGAGCAGTGGTCTAATCTGATGTGGCAGCTCCTACATTTTTATCTTGTAAGTGCTTTACTTACATGAATTAATTCTGAAAACACTCTTGTGACGTTAGTCATTGTTATGATTCCCATTTTAGAGACCCTGTGTCTAATTCTTAATTATACTAATTCTTCCTTATGCTGGTGAGATTCCGGATCTGTGAAAGGGTCTCCCAACAGAGGGAGATGGATTGCAGAAATGTCAATGGCAAAATGAGAGTTCATTGCCCTCTAGCAATTCTCTGTTTCTCTGAGGTTGGAGAGAAAAATTGGAAGACAAGTATAAAAGTGGTTCTGTTGATTTGTACTAAGGGCTACTTAGGAGTTGCATAGCTCAAGCCTGTAAGAGGTGTTGTATTAGCCAAAATTAAATTATTGACATGATTGACACTTCTTTCAGTGTGGCCACAGTCTTATCAAAAGAAAGGGAAAGCCACCTCTGCTGGTCCTTCTTTTCCTTTAATCAGGATACATTATCAGAGAATTGACATACTACCTCCCCCAAAAAACCTCAAAAACAAAACAATAACCCCAGAAGGAGAGGCAATGAGCTTGAGGGAGGGAGAAAGAGACTGAGGTTTTCCCAGGAATGAATACCAAGCCGTTTAAAAAGTAGTCATTATGTGCTGTAACCAGAAGGACCTTCTGTCTTTCTGTATGATAAAACTACAGTGAGATGTATTGCAAGGTAATTAGGAGCAAACAGGCAGGAAAAATGAGTGATGTGCTACTCTTCATTTCCTGAGCTGGTTGTGTTCCAGTCACTGTGCAAGTTGCAGCTCTGTCTGTGGAGAGAGTGGAGTTGGAAATCAACCCTATCTGTGTCTTCTTCCCTCATGGCTTCACCCAGCTGAAGAATGTGATGGACGATTATATTTGCTACAGAAAAAAAGAGTCAGAACTCTCCACCCTCCTCTGGCTTTTTGGCTTCCCACTCTTATTTATATCCAAGTCTAAGAGGTGAAGTGGTATGTGCAGATAGAGACCCTTTTGCAGCTGTCCCTGAGACAAAACTAATGGTTGGACAGAGAAAACAAAAGGCCTCAGTGGGGTTATTTTGGTGGCAATCTCATGTTTTTGGCATGCTGTGGCTGTACAGCTCCCCAGACTGCAAGCAATGCTGTTGTTCTTACAAAGGCTTTGTATAGAATGAGGAATATGACAATAATTAGAATTTTTCCTCACCGTTGAGCCTATGGAAAAGCCTCCTGAAACAAGGCATCTTTAGATAAGAAAGGCTGGAAGCAGAGGCACAATACCTGTCACCTCCAAATACAGGAAGTAAGATTTGTGACTATGTGACAGCACCAAAGTTAGCAAGAGGGATATGTAGCATGTTTCCCGTCAGCGTTTAGAACAAAAGTGGGGCAGATGTCCGCTTTAAAGTTCTTCAAATTGGAATTATAATTGTCTACCCATGAAAGTATGAGGGAAAATTAAACATTCTGACATCCTGAGATACTTTTGCTTCTTTCAAAAATCATAGAATAAAATATAATAGAACAGTGCAGAATAGGCTGAATATAATACACAATGCTGTTTAAATAATTTTAATTTTAGAGTAGAGATGCAATTGGTAACAATAGTATGGATCATGATAGAGGGTAGAGAGTTAATGTTCTCAAGTGTTTAAAAATCTTTGGAAGCCTTCACAATAAACTTCCTTATAAATGTACAGAAAACAGGTTACCTGCAAAAATCATGTCCTCATTGGTCTGCTTTTTAACCAGTGATCAGATTTCGTTATTTTTTTGTAAAATCACACTTCAAAATGTTACATTTTGACCCAGTGCAGCTGAGGAGGAGAAAAGGAGTCTTGCTCTTCTTGTGTCTTCTCAACCAGATGTTTTATGGAGTTCCCCTAGGTTGCACTGTTGCTTTTCCAGTGAAGGCAAGGGGATTGCACTGGTCCCCAGGAGGGTATGGCTCACTTTTCAGCACATCTTACTGTGGTGGTAGTGCACTAAAACAAAAGAACAAACATGTCTCTCATAGATGGGTTTGCAGCATTTTTTTTTTTTTTAAGATAGGCTCTTCCACAAAATAGACCATTATATTTGATTGTCTAAGAGAGTAAAAATATGGAGACTCTCTGATGTTTCCCTTTACATTTCCCTATTGTCAACAAAGCTCTGAAAGGAATTTCCTTGCACATTGTAGGTAAAAGGTGCTTTAGGAACCAATCCTGGACATTTGATATAGTTGGGGCAGGAGGAGGGTGGAGGGAAGTGAGGGGTGGGAAGGGTTGATTCTGGTAATCAGTGCAGTAAGGAACAAGCTTGTTTGGTTTGCCCCAGAAAATCAAATGGCATATATGACAGAAATGGCCTAGATCCAAGGCATGGTACCTTTCTCCCTTTAGCCTGCAAAGGTTCCTACTGAGCACAGTTGTGCAAGTTAGGAAGGATGCTTTCCCAAAAGATAAGCAAGGAGTTGATTTCTGTAACAAGTGGACTTCCCAGTCTCTTTCTCTAATTTCTTACATACTGAATAATAACCGTGCATTCACCCTCTCCAACATGCTGTGCTGGTTTACATCTCTGAGCAAAAAGCACAGACTCACAGCTGTTTATGAAGACAAGCCAATAAATCTAGAGGAATATATTTATACAACTCATCCTGAGATTACATAGTTAAATTCCATTTTTTCAAATAGACAGAGCTCCTTCTTTGCAAAGGAACCAGGTTCCTTTCTGTGCCACCCAGATCTGTTGATTTTCCATTAACGTCAGGTCTTGTCAGCTGTTCTGAGTACTACAAGTGGCACTGCAGAATACTTTATATACATTAAAGAAGTAAGTACTCTGCCATTTCCTTGTCCTGCTTTTGGCTGGCGTTAAGTGATGCATGTAGAAGTCAGAAAGTGAGGAGCAGTTCTGGTGGCTTTTTCTTTCATAAATCCTGCCTTTTGCTGATGGCAAATCCAGGTACAGTTGTCATAAAGACGTCTTCCAATTCTGTAGCAACATATGGAGAAGGTGTCATACACATGAGTCTGAAAACTTGTTGCAGCACTGATTGTCTTTTCCATAGCAAACAGCAAACTTTTTTCAACTGATCAGACAGACTGAGCTTTCAATTATCACTTCTTTAGCTAAATCTCCCTGATACATGCAATAATTTATATGAAGGAAGAGCAAGCAAGAGGGTACCATGCAAAGCCAGAGATCATCATCATGTATCTGAGTTAAAATCTGTGATAAAAATCTCAGGAGGGGAAGGTGATGTACATTTTCTGGAGCTCCTCCTGGCCTTTTGCACTTACTTAGACTACAAGTCAGCTCTTGGATGATATTCAGGTAGAAAGCAGGAGGTCCTTGACTTCTGTAGCTTCCAGTAGAAGGGGACCAGCTGAGAGCAGGACTTAACAGTAGTGTTTTCTACATCAGGCACTATGGGAGATTTGAGGATCTCCGTATCAGGAACACATGCTAATAAAATATGTGCCACATAGTAAAAACTCACCTGGGTGAAATGCTGCTCCTTCTGATATCAATGGAAATTTCCTTTTGACCAGGGGTTGCTATGGCAGCAAGCAGTGGAAATGAGAACAAGGACATTTTGATATGTCTACACTGTGGATTGCAAATTATGATACCCGAGTTAGTTTTAAACAGTCTTGCAAGGAGTGGTCTAGTTAAGGCAGCCTGAAACACCACGTGGCCTAATTTACCATGCTAAGCAGTTTGCTCTCCTCTGTGCTCAGGGTATATTCATGCCCGGGATAGAGCAGAGGGGAGGAGGTATTTGAGGAGATGCCTCTTTTTGGGCAATGGTATGAGGAACAGACTGTGACAAGGAGTAGTATAGGGAGAAAGTCAGCTACAAGACAAGAGGAGCAGCAATCCATGAAGTCAACCGAATGGGAGCAAATCCAACAGCAAAAGAAGATGTGCGGGCTTGGGGAGCCAGGGTCCAAAGAGTCTCTTCCCATGGCAGTGCGCTTTGCTCTCCTCCTTGAAGGTCAGCTTAGGGCTCCTGTCCCTCAGCAATTTCTTTGTCAGGAAGACGCTGTCAAATCACTGAATGAAGTGTCCTCACAGTCTTCCAGTGACTGATGCCCTCGTCAGCGCCGTTTTAGTGGAGCTGCTGCTGGCGCTGCCGGCTGGAGTGGTGGAGTCCTGTATTACAGCTCCACAGGTGCTGACCCGCCCCAGCCTCGGCAGCAACGTGGAACAGCTTCTAAGTTGACTTTTAAAGAAAACCCTGAGAAATTATACTGAAAATCCATTACTGTAATGTTAATGTTACTAAGTCAAACACTTAAAAGTTAGGAACTGGAACAGCTAATGTTGTCTGCGCAACCTTAGGGAGGGCCCCGTGTACCGTTACCATAGTTTGTAATTTCATGACTGCACACTGTTTCTTCACTGAATCCCTGCATAAGGTGGTCAGGTCCTCTGCATATTTTATTAAAAATGTAGCCCAGAGCTGTTTTGCACTCTGTTGGATTATTACTTTGGTACTGACCCAGGGAAGAGACTTGTCTGTGTCACTGCGCTCTACAAAATCTCATCTGAAAAGTGAGGCTTTTGATGGTACTGTATTTCTCTGAAATCTCTTTTTCTGTTCCTTGGGACACCTTACCTTCCATAATATTCCAAATGTGAAAAATTCATGTTTTGGGGAGGCTGAGGAGAGAACTCCTAAAAAGCCTCATTAAGCCCAGTGTCCCAATTGCTTCTGCAATAGGGTCCTCTCCTGTTGACTGTTTAGACTGTTTTCTTCTGTAAACTGTGCTGGGTCAACAGGCGCCAGTGGGGCTGGTAGGCAGATGGGACACAGCCAGCCAGCCAGCATGTAACGTTTTAAAAGGTGAAAAAGGACAGGAACCCACCTTTTCCCATAGCAGAAGTCAATAGAAGGAATGAATAATAGTGACATCTCCCATCAGCTCTCCATTAAAAGCAAAACACATAAAAGCTGGTGCCAGATTTGCCTGGAGACCTATGTCAAAAATATGATAAAATTAATACAGAGACAGTGATAGAACTTCTGTCTTTTGTGTCTTCCTTCCTTAAGAATTTGTACCCAAAATACAAAGTGAGGGGAGAATCCCAGCACTCCCTCTGAATGGCCAGCAGTCAGCTACATTGTGAGTCCCTTCTCTACTTTCTTCCCATGCTTTTGAGTGGCACTGGCAGATTAGTCATGCCCATTTAAAAGTTTATATACAGCAGATGTTCACAGAGCTGATCAGAAATTATGGATTTGCTGCAGCCCTGTATGAAATTTAGAAAATTTATTTAAAACACAGAGAATATACCTGCCCAGTGCAATAAATTCAAGCACCTCCTTTTGTGCTCTTTGCTCAGGAGGGCCCATCTGAGGTCCTGATGAGAGGACGCTCAGTGTCCTGAAACACAAAGTGCCTTGAGACCCAGGTCCCTTACATCTGACAAGGGAAAGTTCTGGCAGGGCAGGGGTGTGATGTCCAGGAGCTAAACATGCTGACAGCTCCCTCTCAGAGCAGGGTGTTATCTGCTGCCGTCCTTCACAGGGAGAGAGGCCGACTGGCCCACATCTTTTTAGAAGCAGTCTTAGCAGAAGTGTCATAAATCTCTGCCTTGCCTGCTACACAGTGCTGCCACTGCACTGTGTATCACAAGGAACTATCCATTTGAACTGTACTTCATTTTGCAGCCCAGGGTAGAAGAAATAGATTACTCTGCCACCTATTTGGGGGGATAATTTCTCCACCTCCTTGGTGCCTGAGACTTGTCTTACCCCAATACCCAGCACTGCCTTTTCACAGCACCTCCGTCTGTACCCTGTCAGTTCTCAATTTGTCTGTGTTTGTGCAGATATGCATGGCAAGGATGTGCTCCCGGAGCTTGTGTAGCTCCAGAATCATAACATCCCAGTGATCCATCAGGAAAATTCGACTGAAGGGCAGCATGGTCTTGGTTTAAGTGAGCCAAAGTAGCAGGCAAACCTGCACTCCCTTCCCCACCCCAAAGGACAGGTAGTCTTTGAAGACTATGGGAAGGTGCAGGTGTTTATGTCGGCAAAAGCTGCAGGGATATCTAAAAAAGAGAGGGAAGGGATGTCCCAGCTTTTTGGAGATGGCCTCTGTGTAATGCCATTTGAATCTTACTTTTTTTGTTTGGTGGTAAGTTTTAATAGTTATCCTTTGAGGATTTTCCCTGTGAGCTTATCTGAATACACCAACAGTCTTTTTTGTAATATTCGCATTTCCCCTTTGGTTCAGCTGAGCCCACTGACAGATCATTCAAATTCAATTGTTTTATGTCTAAGCCGAACAGCTAATTAAAGTAGGGATGATTAACCTGACTGGCAGTGTCGCTCTCTCTCCCTCGCTCTCTCGCTCCCTCCCTCCCTCCCTCCCTCCTGTTCCAATCAGTCTTTNCTCCCTCCCTCCTGTTCCACTCAGTCTTTTTCTCACACTCTCCCTCTCTCTCCCTCTCTCTCCCTCTCTCTCTCTCTCTCTCTGTCTTTTGCTCTACTGTGTGTGTGTGTGTGTGTGTGTTTTTTTCCTCTCTCCTAAACGTGGTCTGCTTGCTGATGGCAGAATGGCACTCGGAGATTTGTGCATTGTGTCTGGTTTCCTACGGGCAGGCTGACCCAGTGCCTCTAGGGACTTATCAATAGACCACTCAGAAGAGACAGAGACAGGAGAAANGAGAAAGAGAGAGGGAGAAAAAGAGAGAGAGAGAGAGAGAGAGAGAATCAATATCAAGAATAGAAGGAGCTCCGAAGCCATTTTTTTTTTTTAAAGAAGTATCAGGACTTGGGAAGAGGGTGACAAAGAAGGTTTTTCAAAGAGGCAGTGGAGGAGGTTCTAATAAATTTGGAAGGAAACAGTTCCCTGTCTTGGGAAAAAAGGAGAACTCCTGGCTGATTAGCATTCACACCAGGTATGAGATGTTCCCTACCCCTTATCACTGTCGCAACCGAGATGGNAAAAAAGAGCCCCCCCCCCCCCCCCCTTTTTTTTTTTTTTTTTTTTTGGTTGTTTGGGATTTTTTTTTTCTTCCCTTCTTTCTCTCCCCCCCTCCCCCCCGTCTTTGCTCTTGAAGTAGATGGAGCGAGCGTTTATTTTGGTACGTTGGTTGGTGGTGGCAGGGGGAGTGCGAGCTGTGGGCATTTGTGTGCTGGGAGCAGGGAGAATGGAAGCAGGGCAGCGGGGAGGGGGCGGGTGGGAGAGGAGCCGGGAGTGTGTTACTGTGTCTCCTCTTTGTGCACCCCTGGGGGGGTTACCCAAGTTCATTTCCAGCAGGTGGATTTAGGCAGGGAGTTACTTAACGCTTGACCGCCAGTTTTGAAAAAAAAGGAAAAAAGGGAAGAAAA
>VZTT01041078.1:4895-20558 GCA_013400855.1 Buphagus erythrorhynchus | reverse complement strand
CATCCTGGGGTGAAGTTAAACCTGCTACTGGTAGTAATGAAGAATAGCTAATACAGATCAGACTCTGCCAAAGTAACAACAGTGGCATCAGGAGCAGAAAGTTTTGCAGATTTCTCTGTGTGTGCACTTGCTACTGGTGTTCCTGGTGGGTGGCTGAATCATCCTGATGGCATTCAACAGGAACCAGCTGCTGAGAATATTAAAATGCAAGCATTTATTCCTCTAGAGAGACAGTAGCATCTGCAAAGTTTTCCTGTCTTGATAGTACAGATAATCCCGTGGAGTATTCTCTAGTAGTTTTTAACTCTCAATTCATTTATACATGTATTTTAAAGCTGTAAGTGCTTTGTGTCTGCACAGAAAGGAGAGCCTAGTCTTAGATCTGAGGCCACAACTGTCCTTGGCATGTAGTTTGCAGCCCTATGCTCGGGCTGAGATACTTTACGTGGGCAAAAAGAAGCCAGGCTTTGCCTCATCTCAGATTTCATGAGAGATCTCAGAATGGAAGATAAATAAGGACAGCACAGAAATATCTCACCCTTCTCTCCACTNTTCCATATCAGATTAAACGCTGTCTTGAAATTTATATTATCAACAATTGCAAGAAATTATGAAAAATGTGAAAAAAAAATAAATGGTCTGATAGAGTAGGATGTTCAACAAACCCATTATTTGTATTTATTGTTCCCAGAGAGGAACATGTCACTTCTCAAGCCTATAAGCAACACTCCCCAGCCCTAAACTGCCTTGGGATACCTGTGGAAACTGGGCCCTAGCAGCTTTGAGTAACCCATCAAAACCAGGGAGCACTCAGCACCCATCCAGAGGCTGGCCCTTAGTCTGACATGGTCCTAACAACGAAGGTCATGGCCATAACAAGTGAGGAAAGAGAAAAAGCAGATAGCAGCAACAATGTGGAAAAATATGGTAATTTCTTCTTTTAAGTCTTTGCTTAGCTCTGCATATCTCTTCTGCTTTCCTTACAATATGTTCTCATGCAAATAGTGTGTGATTTCACATACTAACAATGTTTACAGGACAGGGAAAGCAGAGATTCTGCACATGGCATATGATGTGAGTAAAGGTGCAGGATTGTTTTATGGAGAAACAGTTCTTTTGCAGTGTGGCTGCAATGATGACACAGAGAGAAGAAACAAGCTGTAGGCAGCTAGAGCTGTGTGGCAAAAGAAAGGGTGAGGTTTATGATTTTATTTAAAAAGGAGCATAACTTGGTGCACTCGTCATAGTAGCATTTTGTTAAGGTATTTTATCCATATCTAAATAACATTGTGTAAAATGCCTGCCTAATACCTCACGGCTGTGAATAGTTTTGCTGATTTTCTAAAGCCAGAATATTGTACATGGTGTTAAAAGAACAAACTTGCCCAAGGCAGCAAGCCTCCATTCCTACTTCCACCTTTTGTCGTTTCTAGCCATCCTCAGAGCCTGTCAGGATGTGTCAACAAGTCAGGGTTTTGATAGGAGCTTACAGACACAAGAGGGACCACAAACACCAGTCTACAAAGTTTATTGATAGCCTCTCTCATGATGTGACAGGCCAAGGAAAGCTGTTGCAGGAGAGGTGACAGCAACGGTAGCACTTTATAGCCCTTCCTGATTTCAGCTTCTCCTTGGAAAGAGCTGTTGAAACCTCTTTGTGGTGTTAGACATATAGTTTAATCTCAGTAAGACATCACAGTGATGATGCATACATCAAAGACTCCGTTGTGTTTTTCCCTTTTTATGTGAGTTATGTTTGCTCATTTGTTAAAAAAAAAAATAGCATAATGATTTCAATTTTAAGAGGCTTAAGCCCAAAGCTTTGGAAAGTCTTAACAAAGAATGATTTAATGAACTGGCTATTGTGTTTATTGTTGTGCTCAGCTACTTAAGTATGTCATAGGCTCTGCAATACAAACAATTAATGGTCAAGCTTCTGAGCTCAAGTGCTACAGTCTTCTGCCTTCAGAAAAGGAGTAACAGCATTTGAGGTCTGTTCCCACTTAAGCAGTAGTGCAATAAAAATCCAGTGGATTTAGACTAAATGCCTTGGGGTTGGATTTGTTGTTTGTTTGTTGGAACAACACAATAAAATAGAACTTAATCCTGAATAAGAGCAGCACTGGAAAATTTCAGGAATGTACTGAATAATACTTAAACATTTTCATCCCAACATTTCCTCTAATGACACATCTCTCTTTAAAAAGTCGTAGGGAAGAAAAGGCTCTTGAGCTTTGTCTTAGATAATGCTTAGGGTGTGAGTGAGCTTTACCCTGAGAAGAACATACCCACCAAATTTAGGAACGGTTGATCTGTATTGCATACCCTGCTGTTAGACCACAGGGCATCATATGGCTCCTAATGGAGCTCAGTTGACAGTATGATGTTGGTACCCATCCTGAAGGCCACACAGAATGTATCCCAGCAAATTCTGGGGATTTCAATTCTCCAGTGAAATACAGGCTATGAATAATCTTCAAAAATTATCAAATCACTTTTTTTACTGAAAATACTTTTGCTCTTCCGTTTTATGATTTCTATCATGTCAGCTAACTACTGTTCCAAGTGAAGAAAGAGGAAGTGTCATTTTAATGCTGCTGTATTTTGTCATAGGTATTTCACATCTTCTATTTTCACTGCTTATCTGCACTTTGTATTTATCACTGCAAAAAGATAATGAGAAGGTGGGGGTTAAAGAAAGTAATGAATTTTTAGAGCTGTTTATTGTCCTCAAACAGCATGATCCTCTAGGGAAATACCCCCCCACCTAATCTAAGCAGACAGCAAAGAGGCATTTGGACAAAAATTTAGCAACTAAGAATGAAGTCAAAGCTCAGAGCTATAATAAAAAATTCCATCCTGAGAAGAAAGGAAAGGCTGAGGCTGCCAGTGGAGCAACTGAGTATCTACAGAGTATGACTTGGTTTTCCCTTTGCCATCCCGTGGTTGAAATCAAGCTATATCTCTGAGTTATTTGCCTCTCTGGCCACAAGAAAATGGCAAACATGAAACTCCCATCAGTGCTGTCCATGTAGCAAGAGCTGCCCCTTTTTCACCTCGTAATACTGTCTCATCTGAGTAGCAAACTACACTAACTCTGTAATAAGTATTATATTATAACTTTCTGCTGCATTATATTTTGCTAGGAATGCTTTTCCTAGTAAATTTGGATCAGGCCCTCTACCATTCTCCAGCCCAGTCCCATCAATGAATACTTCCCCTGACGCTGCCCAGCCACCCCTGTACTGTGGTAAATAATCATGCTATCAGCATAAGGTGTCCATACAAACTCCTCTCTTCATCTCTAGTCTATTTACATTTAGTGTAATTCATTGACTCAAACCATCTCACTCACAAAACTCCATCTTTTAGCCTTTTATTCTTCCGTTCTCATTCTGTGGGTGAAAGGAATAAACAGCAGCTGCTGCAACCCAGTGGCTGAAGTAGTTGAGAGTTTATATTTCTTTAGAGAGAGAATCTGTAAGGATTATTGCTCCAATCTTTTTTTTTCTTTTTTTTCTCTTGAAGATTTGGAAAGAGTGCCACAAGTGTGCTCTGCCATGGTAACTCTTCTTTGCCACCTGAAACACTAGTTGTTCATACTGACATTTCTAAGAGAAAACATGAATTCAGCAAATATACCAGGGCCACCAAAGAAGGGCTGCTGTAGCCCACAGACTTTCTGGCAGCCTGTTGACATTACCAGGTTTTTCTTAAACTTCCTGGATAGTTTAAGCCTGAGACAACTACTCACATAGCACAGGTTTTATAGCATCTGTTCAAATAACATTAATAAGGGATCCTTTGCTTCCACTGTATTTTGTGGGAGAAAAAGACAAAGATGTGGCTGGAAGAAGAGTACTGCTCTTTAGTTTATGGAAGTATATTGTCTTTATGCCATAGAAAAATAGAACTTTTTCTTGTATTTTAAGAGGGGTGAAAATAAAGTGTGAAGATAAAACACTTTATACACTTAAGCTTATATCTCAAAAGTGGTTTCTAAAATTCTGGGTAGTATGTTTAGAAATGTGGAATTCTGGAGCAAGTGAAATTTTATTCTAGGCCCATGGGGAGTTTTATTTTAAATCCATCTCTTTATCCAAAACCTGGTTGTGAGCAAGTATCTGAAATTTAGCATATCAGATTGTGAAAGTCTGGCAAGACTCTACACAAGGCAAATGGGGTGGGTACCAGAGACCAGGACACAATACTGTGTTCTTCATTAGAGATTTTGGGGAAATCTTAGTGAGCCTTCCCCAAGGTTCAGCAGAGAGCTGAAGAGTCCAGGGGCCATAGAATAGCTTTTGGCTTCTTGAGGTCTGTGATGTTGAAATACACACAACACTTGAAGAATGAAGCACAAGTCAAAAAGAACATTTCTGCTCCCGTAATTTTTCTGAAAAAAGCCACCTTTGTACAGTAATTTCTCCATTAGCTTTCAGTTCCAGCTACAAGCTACAGGGATAGACATTCAAAGGTGATGAAGCCTTCATTATTTTTAGAAAGTTCATCACAGCACATTTACTTGTACACTGCAAAGTATTTTCACAATTTAAACCTAAGGAGTTGTGAAAATAAATGAACAAAGTATGCTCTGTGACAATTTATCCTTTATTTATTTATATTTTGTATTGTCTGTTGAACTGTTTGTTAATTTGAAAAATTCAGTTATTTGTGATAGGTCAGCATCCTTGCTGTTCCCCTTGAATTAGTGAGATCATATTATTTTCCTGACTAGCTATGCTCCTGACAGCAAACACATCAGCTGAGACAGTTATGTTTGGGGTGGAAGAACCATGGCTGCCTCAGTTAATCCAAAGGATTATTCCATGACAGATTATCCTGAATGAAGGTTTCCCCAAACTGCCTGCTTTCTGAAAGGTCACATCACTTCTGTGTGACTCGGAATCAAGCCACATTTCAGCGCTTGCAGGAGGAGGAATTCCAAAGGGAAGGGACGGAGGTGGCAGAACTGGGTGCCATGTGGTAGGCATGTCAGGGAGGGAACGGCATGGCACACACCTGCTTGGGGCTCTGCCGTGCCACAAGCTAACATTTTGATGAGCAATTTCCATTCTGTTGTTTTCTCTCAACACATGGGGTTCAAAAAAACAGTTAAAAGAAAACTGTACCCATTTGCTCATCTCAGAGGCCTGTGATTTCAGAAGTGTCTGCCAGATTAATTTTCACATATAGAGTATTTCAGAGTTGAAACACACAGAGGAATGCAGTTTATCTTTGGAAATTGTAGCGTGATGGCCAAAGAAGAATAGGTATGCGTTGCTCAGACTTCATGGAATGACACTGACTGATGGCTTATAATTGCTTAAAAAAAATCTATCATTGTAATCACAACCTTCAGAGATTTCTCAAGTCTATATAATCAGGAATACTTGCCTCTCTAGGAAGGGGTTTTTCAGCAGCTATATAAAAAAATTAAAGGCATGCAACAATCATTTTGCTGGCTGCACATCTGTGGAGAACCTGCTTTCTACAATAACTGTACTTGAACTAGTTTTCCTTTAAACTTGCATTTGGGTGGTAGAATAAAATCTATTGGTCTGCTACATTAAAACATTTCATTTTTGTCCATACTATCTGCATAAAACCCTGCTGGGTGGAGGCAGACAGGAGGGCAGGGAGGGGAAATGTCTGCAGAATTCCTTTGGCATCACTGCAGAGAGGATGCAGGTATCTCAGAGCACTCTTACCCAGACTTTATATTTTAGTCAGAAATAGGCTAGTCCTTTGCTAATTTACCCTGAGCAGTAGCTGTCATGCGGTTGAGGAAAGAATTAGACATGTATTTCCTGGTTAAACCTCTAATCTGATATTCATATAGCCAATTTCGTTGTAAATTTTGGCTACTGAAAATTTTCTGGCTTGCAGTAGGCCTGTATTTGTGTAATTGGAAGACAGAAGAGATTCTCTCACTTTAATCTGATGCTTATCTCCATCCTCCTTAAGGCAGGAGAAAAGCCAAGGGATTTAGCATCTTCCTTGTTTTCTTGAAACCTACTGAGATTAACTATGGTTAGAAGCTCTTCTTTATGCATTTTGTAGCAGGATGTCCATGCTGCTAGATACCTTTTGTTGCTGAAGTCTGAAGCATTAAATTATTCAATAACCCCTTGTTGTCTTCCAGGAAAGTATCAGCTTGTAAAAAGTGACATGATCAACACAAAAGTCATCCTCTGACATGCCCTTGCACCCACAGATCATGTTCATGCACTCACTCCTAGAGCAGTTTTATAGGTTTCTCAGTAGCCTTTTACAGAGTTAATTTCACTGGTCCCTTTCAAAGGGTCCACTTGATTATATACCAGTAAAAAGAGATGGTATTTGGGAATGGTTGATACGCTCACAATTTTTGTAAGCAGAGACCTTGATGAGTTCCTCCACAGTCAGTCTCCTTGGGCTAAAATTTCAACCTATTACATGGGGATTTAGGCACTCATTTCCCATAAACTTCAATGGGAGTCATGTGGTTAAATCCCTGTGCAGCACATTGAGAATGTATTCCCTTATGTTTAAACTCATTTTGATGCAGATGCTTTCTTCTGCAGGAAACAAGCAAAACATAGAAGCCATTTATTTCTTTCATTTGTCTGCCCCAGATCTCCTCTCTCCCAAATTACCTTCTCTTCTGCCAGGTACCAGAATATTCCACAGGATTTGCTGAAACTGTATGTGACACCAAGTTGGAGGCCAAGCTTCAAGACATTAGAACAATGAATGCTAATTGGTATTTATTACTTACTCATGTGTGGGGAAAATTGGACAGATGACAGGCTGTCCCTTCACCCATGAGAATGAGATTTTTCATTTCTCTCAGTCCTCCATCACCTGCTGTATCATATATTAAAGGAGGGCCCACATGCAGTTTTTAACTAGTGGTCTTTGACAATGAGCTGCAGTATAGGATCGTTGCCTGGCTCTCGGTTGCTGAGTGCTTTGTGATACTCTCCCACAAGGTTCAGGGATCTGCTATGAGCACTGTATGGAGACTCTACTAACTTCCTTAGTCAGGAAGAGGGTCTTTTAGACTAATTATTGGAGGGAGGGGAAATGAAAGGCTATCAGGATGTAGGCACAAATGTGAATATAGTATTTCAAAATCACTGGGCATGATTTTCAGTAATGACATATGTGTGTTAAGATGCAATTTTGTGCCTGGAAAGAATTGTGTTCATTATAAATGGCAGGTGCTTTTAAAGCATTTAAATACTGCATTTTCTGTTTCCACCTGCACACCAGGTAACTGGGTATTAATATGTTACTAGTTGAGCCCATGATTCATTGCAGGTGCAGTGCTTGGGAAATCAAGGACTGCATTGAGGTCCTGATGAAAATCATGCCCTCAGGCACATCTAAGCTCCATTTTGATCAACAAGCCAAAAATAAGACTTTTATTTCAATTACAGTTCGTCTGATTTTGAACTTAATGATGCAACTAGAAGTCTATTGGCTTAGCTCCTGAGACCCAGGAAGGAGGATGTCTGGGACCTTGCCTATTCAGTGGAATAGAGGTTCCCATTAAATTCACTCTGATCTCATTACATGTCTTTTATTTGGTCAGAAGCTCTATTTTTGCTCTTCCTGGCCTTATTGAATCTGTTGTTGATTCATTGTGCAGACTTGGTATTAATGAAAAAGACTGCCTCGCTCAGGTCTCTCTGGAGGGTGAGATTTTCCATAGCCCCGTGTCTGTAGCACACGTTGGAAGCACAGACTCTGATGGGTTGCCTTGTGAAACTAGATTCGAGCAGAGCTTTATTAATAGGCTGATGAGATGTATCAGCCTGGCGAGGCTGCCTGCCTCCATAATGAGCAAGGGCTGTATTTTACTTCACTTAACGAAGAGAAAAGATCCTCAGCAATGCTTTTTCTGTACCCCTGCTATCCTGGCTCCACATTCCACTTTCAAAGACCTCTTTAAAGGTCTCTATTATTCCAGCTGCCTTTAGGTGTCACTCGAAGCTTTGGGTTCCTCCTGTTCATCCGTCCCTTTGTATGCTGAGCCCTGCCCTGCCATTCAGCTGCCCCAGCAGCTTGGGGGCCCCCTGGTCACCCCCCAGCGACTGCTTCCCTCGCTTTGTGGTTGCATTGCTTGTCCACACGAGTTGCACAACATTAGGTTGGGTGAAAATGAAAGTAATTCATTTTGGTAGCTTTTCTTATTCACAGCAAAGCTGGATGGTCAGATGCTACACCTGCATTATTGAATTGGAAACTCTGCCACAGGAGAGGATGGTTGTCCTGCAATATGTTGTAGGCTGAAGAGCTGCATTTTTAGCTTGTGTAAGAGTGGAAGGGCTGACTTCTGTCCTGCTTTTGTCAGCCATTGCCAAGGTGTCCTAGCTTCTTTTGCTACTAAATTCCGGGAACTGTTAATCTGGTCTTTTCTGTTTAAGATGGAACTGAACATTTTTGAGTGGGCCAAATACTTTCTTGGCCTTCTGACGAAGCTTAGGTCGCTCATATGGTAAATCATTAATTTGGAGACTATATTCCGCCTTTGCTGGGAGTTAAGAGTGGTGTTCTAATAGCTTCCTTCCATCTGGAACAGTCATAAACCAGATGGATAAGGGATTGGCACCACTTACTTTGAGTCTTTACCCAATTCACCCTGTGTAAAAGGACCCTGCAATATTTCCCAGACAACTGTTGCATGTACCCAGAATCACAAGTGAAAAATATCAAGATCATATGTGTGGGCTGCCACTTGGGGAAAGGTCTGAAGGGGTGAGCAATAAAAATTGCACCTTTCTTTAGCAATGTTATATTGGAGTCCATGATTAGGGTCATATGTAAGATTTTTTGTATCGAAGTATTATTTGAAAAGGTAGTAATCTAGTTTGAGTTCCAAAGCTCATAGCTCCTTGGGTTAAGCCATTTCAATGTAGAATTCATATCTGATACAGAATGAGAAGAGATAGGTTTTCAAGAATGTTGTGTAGAAAGATGCTGGCATCTTCTTGTACCAGATTCATTGTCCTCATCCGTGTTTTCATGAAAATGAATTCATCACACTGCATTTCAGTACATTCCTGTAATATTATTTAGTAAGAATGAAAATATTGCCAGAAACTAGAAGTTGCACCTATATTTATTTATTTATTTTGTTAAATTAGAAATATTATTGTTTTCATTAGTGAATGGCTGGAAGGAAGAAGTCAAGTGGTTGTGCAAATAGCATTTATTATGGAGAGTGTTTTCATTTATTATATGCCTTTAAAGAGCTGCTCTTTGGCCCAGGCCATACTGCAGTGTTTAAGAATTACTTCAAGAACACTTCTGATGTTGCTGAATACCAGAACAGATTCATAATGGTAGCCTATTTTATTTTGGCTTAAAGAAAAGAAAGGAAGGAAAGAAAGATAATACAAGAAAGACCATAAAATTCAGGTGACAAAACTGAAAGGTTCACAAAGACTTCCTACGCATACCAGAGACATGGTATTGCAAAGTGCAAGAAGGAAAGCAGGAAGGTCAGTGTGCCTAAATGAGCAAAAGTGGAAGAGGTTGTTCAGGTTGAAAAAGCACTTTTGAGTAAGCACAAGTCCAGGATAAGGAGATCCATAAGAAAGGTTTATAAATCTCTGATAAAAGTTACAGGAAAAAGGGTGCAACAGTGGTTGGAAAAGCAAGGAGCAAACCCATAAAAAGAAAAGGTTCTGTACTTCAACTTGAGTTTGAGGGGGAATAGATGGGGACATTATCAAAGAAAAGAAGAAGGATATAAGGACAGGAATACTGAGGCATTGTAAAGAATTTCTTTTTATTTGTCATCATTGTTTGTATTGAAGACCTTTATGATTTTCAGCCAATTAAGAGCCTTTGTAGACAATTTCCACAGAGAGTGTAGTGGCATATTGTCTAGGATCACATTGTGTATAAATCCTAGGGTGTGCAGGGAACTGGTATGAGTGGTGTTGGTGCTCCTAACAAAAAAAAAAGGAAAAAAAAATCCAAACAAACAAATCAAATAACACAATCTGTTCTGAAAGTTAGCTGGAGAAACAAGGAGATTCAAAAATTGCTCAATTACTTTGAAAGACCAAGCAGTTGTCTTATGAATTAATTTGGCAAACATTGTTTTGGTAGTTTATAAATTTTTTACCATTATAGTTAAAACCATAAACAATTTGTTGTAGGCTGGTTGGTCTTTAACAACTCTTTCTACTTGGCTGGAAGAATCTGTCCATGCCTGAGTGCCTCAATGCCTAATGCCTCCTGTGCTGCCAGCCCATCCCTCTGGTCTCAGGTGCCATCTCTGCGGATGGGCACCTTTTGAAGCAGTAAATGCCAGGAGGTTCTGTCGCTTCCTGCTACCAGCTCAGTGCTGGTCTGTGAAGCAGTAATTGGCAGCCAATGTTATGTATTGCATCCAGGATCCATTTCCCAGGATATCCATGAGGATAGAAGAGATGGGGCAAATGTTATCACTACAGAAGTTAAAAATTCATTCCAGTCTGTCTTTGTGGTTTCACGATAAGGAGTGTATTAGAAGAGCCAGTTCCTTTTAGCAGTTTCTCCCTGAAATGTGCTGGAATGAGAAGTGTTCAGATGAAATCCTTTGTGCTAGCACCTCTCTCTCTTCATCTTCTGCCATTCCCAAATTGCAAATTTGTCTCAAAAAAGATGCTAAATTGAGGTAGAGGGTCAAGAAATGTGTCTCTTAGAGCAACTCATTACAAAACACTTAAAATACAGCTGCCCCTCTTGTTATAAAATCAAATTAAACTGAACTATAAAAAAATTTATAAGAGAACAAAAGCACCAAAGTAATAAGCAGAAACATATTGGCATTCAGCATTAGCTCACCTGACTCTCATAATATGGAAATACCCAAATTAATCAGTTATTTGAAAACTGAAGACAGGAGCACAGCCTGTTAACAGCAGTAGTCCAGTTCCCCTATTGCCATGTTTGTAGCACCAGTACAAATCAGGGAGTAAAATTTAGACTTGCACCTAGGTTTTGCTGCTAACTCCTTAAATTTGTGCTGGATGAATGCCAAAAAACTCTGCTCAAACATGGGACCAACAGGAAATTAAAGCTTTTCTCTCTTAAAATACCAGAGATACAGAAGTTGTACATCCAATACTGTGGTTCTCAACTTCCTGAAGGCACAGAGGCTGTTTTTCATTATTTATTCCAATCAGTATCAAAGTTACAGTAGTCTGGTGACAGTCTTGCCTTTTGCCATTTTGTTTCATCTCCAAGTCATCTCTTGCTAGAAAATAGAAAAAATGTTAACAAAAGGCCAGTTTCACTGATGTCAGTGAGAGTACCAAAATAAGAAAATCTTGTGAGGATTAGGCTCTCAGTGTTCATACCAGCTGGAAATAGGTTGGGATCCCATTCAAATGTCAGATGGTGGTGGCAGCTAGTGCTGCTTGATTTTGAAACCTGACATCTTCTGCCCTGCCTGTGTAAGAGACAATTCAGTGGCTCCATAGCACAGTTTTCAGGGCTAGTGTCTGCTGAGCTGGGAAGGTCATTGTTTTGTCTTTTCTTGCTTATGCTTGCCTGATTTCTAACTTTAGAATTAATATGAAACATATCTCTTTTGCTTGCCTGTTTTCTGTGACTATTTGTATTATCTGTAAAGAATTGTTAATGCCTTACAGTTTTCGTTGCTCACAATGATGATCAGTATGTTGGAAATAGGGATCTTAAAATATGGGTTGCTGATGTGATCATTTGCCCCAGCTGCAACCTTTCTAGATAATCTCTAATACAACAGGCATTAAAAAATACAGCATATGATAACAGGAGCTGCTTGTTTGCTCCCTAGCAGAGCTATGAAGAATTCTGTATTTTCACTTTACAAACCTTGGCAAAGATATAATACTGTATATGCCAATTTTTTTTAAATGATGGAATTTTGCTTTCATGCCCAGGATTAAAACTGCCTAAGGTACCACCAATAGAAGAGTTGAGAGTGGGGGGAATATCCCATGAGCCTTGTATGCTGATTTTTGGACAGATAGATAGACTTTAGACATTAACAGATATTATTACAGCAGGACAAAGAGTTCTCTGGACTTTTTGCTGTGAGAACTACAAAAATAAGCATCTGACATTAAATAGAACAATAAAAATACCTTCCCAAACTGTATCCTGATTTGACAAATCTTAGCTGAAAGTAAATGAGATAGCTCAAATGCCAATACCCTGAGAAAAATGGAGGAGAGATGTTAGAATGAAAAAAATGTATAATCTAGGCTAGCAATTGCTCTTTCTGTTTTTAAAAAAAATTAAAAGATAATTTAGTAAACCCTGGATCATTTACTGCTAGCTTACTTTATAGATCAACACAGAAGTTTTCCAAATTTCTCACAATTTTACAAAACATCAGTTCATTGCTGCAACCTGGAATGAAACTGTTTACAGCTCTGTGCTAAGTAGAAAGTTCAAATCAATTCTTGTCCATTAGAGTTAGGCATAACTGATGAAATATCCCCAGAGGAGTATTGTAAATGTATCAAGATGTCCTCCCCCATTACAGAAATGGGGAGGCATGGTGAATTACTTACCTTCTCTCTTACACTTAATGTCTCTGAAATGCTGCCAGGCAGAAAAGGCTTATCTTGTCTCACTGGGTTTAAGAGAGGTCTGTGCTGTAGTCTGGAATACGGGGGAGGAAAAAAAGGTAGTAGTACTGAGGGCAGACCCATATTAGGCCAAAAGAAAAAAAAAAAAAGGGAAAAAGAAAAGGAGAACAGCTACTCAATAACCAACAGTGGATTCAAAATACATGCAGGAAATATCTGATCCAAAAATCAGTACTAGAGAGTTTTTAATAATCTCACTGAAATTTTTGTGCAGTGAGCTATATAATAAATTCACTCATTAAAATATACACTGAAATAGCATTGGGCCAGAACATACAAACAATAGAAACCAAGCAAACCATGCTTAAGGATGTCTCCAAATGCCAAGGCGCAGTGTGCATGGTACTGAAAGTAGCTAGCATTCACAATTTCTCTCCATCAGGAAAAGAGCCTTCAGCCTGCTTTTCACTTGCTATGAATTTGACTCTAGGATTGTACTTGAAGTTGTAAAGAAATATGGGAAGTCTAGGTTCTTGCATCAGGAGGCGTTTTGTATAAGACCTTTGCTAGGGGTGTCATGAAGTTTGTGGCTGCCAGACACTCTTTACATTTTATAACACCTGACTGAGATGTTATATTTTATAACACCTGACTGAGATGTTGCCTGTCTACTCTTGCTGCTGACGAACAAGAGTGTTCAGTTACGGGGTCGCAGTGATCTCAGCTGCATGAGACAGTCTGTCACCAAGCAGAAGACAGGACAGCAGAGGGGAAAACACAACGTAGTGAGACCTCTTGAAGACTGAATGGCAGAGAAGAGAGAAAAAGGAGACACAGAACTGGGAGTAGCCATGCTCCAAACTGGTCTGTGAATATGAATCTTGATGTAGACAAAGAGATCAGGTTTATGAAAGACTCAGTAAATATTTCCCATGCCCTCCGAGCATTCAGAAGGAAATCAGAAATACACAATTCAATAGGAAGAAGTGTACATCTCCCCTTAACAGCCCCAGAAAATGCTGCCATGACTAACTAACTCTCCGCTGCCTACAGAGAAACTGGATTTACTTTGCATGGTGCATGAAATTTTATGCAACTCAATGAAGCAAAGGGAGAAGATAGGGTCAGAAGTTTAAAAATCCCATGTGTGGTTTTTCTGGCTCCTGAGACTTGTAACACAGCAGGTTCTACTGATCTCAGTTACAACAAGTGGATGCAAAAGGAAAACCAAAGATGGAACAGGAATAATGGAAGTGACTGTGAGAAAAAAAGTAGTATTCAAAGCAAAATATTTGTTAAGTAAAAGCACAGGACAAAATCTAATGAGAAATGGAAAAGCTTCAAAGTCCAATTCAATTATGTAGGAGGGCAGGAGGAAAAGGGTCTTCAGGGTCTTAAATCACAAAGTGGAGAGTGAAACTATTCCAAGAGTTAAATCACTGGCTTGGAATTGTAAAGCCTGATTTTCTTATTTTTGCTTATTACTTTCTTCTGTGAGCCTGGCAAGTAACATCATCTCCAAGCCTTACTTTCTAGCCTGGAAGTTAGGAATGTCTGCACTTCAGTAACCTACAAGGACTTTATGAGACGAAATATTTTGAAGGTCATGTCTCAAAAAAGGTCTTCATGAAGGTAAAGATGATGCTTCAGCTGTATGGTTCACATAAGTATCTAGAGAAGAAATATTGAGAATGCACATCATGAGTGAGACCTAACTTGAGAGCAGTATGTAGAAAATGCTCTTTCATCATAAGAGAATGATGATAAGGTGTATGATGATGTCCAGCTCTCCTCCCAGTCTCAGGTATAGTTTTCAAAGGATTTACCTTGCATCAGAATGCATTAAACACACAACTGACTGTTGGAATCTAATGGATATTGAGGCATAAGCAAAATTCCACTGATGTCAGTAGCATATGATCTCAGCACTGCTCATAATCAGAAGAAATCATTGTTGACAGGTTGACTTTATGTTTTGTGTTTTTCTCCCTAATTTTCCTTCCAAGCCATAGTGTCTGAGACAGCCACTGTTGAGAATACCCATCAATGCATTAATGGCACAAGGACATGGTCTGATCACTCTACATAACTATAAAGAAACAGGTTTCATTTATGATAGATGTAGTGGTGTTCCTTCCTCCCAGCAGAAACCCTCCTGACTCTGTCGACAGCAACAGAGCCAGCTGCCTCTACCCACCCCTCCCATACCCACTCTGGGCAGTGTTTTCCCCACGAGCTGCTCTTTTTCATCCTGCTGAGGTCTTTGGGGGAAAACAGCTCTTTGAAATGCTCGGGGAGCATAGCACAGATGGGCCCAAAGGCTGCTTCTTACAAGGCCAAGGAATAATCATTTAAACTCCCTGCACTCCAAGATGTATTTCCCTGATGACACTACTGTCACATACTGCTGTAGACATCTTTTCTCTGGGAAGAGAGAGCTGTATATTGCTTTCAACCAGTAGCCACTTCTCTCCCACTACTTCTGGATGGAGAAGGCTCAAGAACTGAAGTGGGATTGCCAGAAAACAGCAAAATGCAGCCACAGGTTACACTGAATGATTAGTTGGAAGGCTTCTGTTCTCACTGCTGTGATGTAGCTAGAGAATGTTTGACACCTGGCATAACATGTTTATCTTTAGGGAAATTTTCCTAGAAAGTAAGGTCTCTGATCAGTTAGTAACGTAAGTCTTCCCATATTAGTGTCAGAAAGCCTTAATCCCACCCTCTTTCACTCTCTAACACTCGGTATGCANTTTAGGAAGCAAAGCTCATTTATCTTCTAAGGAGAAGAAAAACATTCTGTTCCTTATTTCACCGATTTATATTTTGAGTCTTTAATCTTAGGCCTGGCAAGACACCACAAAATGGCATCTGTGCATACTTGTCCAGATTCTATTTTATTCTGCCATACTTCTCTCCTAATGGACATTTTCAAAACATTCAGGTGAAGATTTTTGTGGCTATGAGTATTTATGCATCATTTAGAATCTGTCCTCCTGCTTGAAAAGTTTGTCATTCAGTTAAATGCAGGAAGCATATGACTTAGATGTCCAGATTCATGGTATAAATAACAAATGGTAAAAAAGAATTCTTCATATAT
>VZTT01041076.1:69896-91620 GCA_013400855.1 Buphagus erythrorhynchus | reverse complement strand
GCTGAGCTGAGCTCGGCCGTGCCGGGCTGCGCCGGGCAGCGCCGCCGGACCTTTCCCCCCGGCGGGCAGGGCAGGGAAGCAGAATAGCGGCGAGGGCCGAGCAGGGGAGGGGAGGGCCGGTCCCGTGGGCCGGGCCGGGGCGGGGAGGGGGCCGTGCCTGGCACCTGTGCGGCGAGTGGGGCGCGGCTCGGCCCCGGCACTGGGGAAGCGGCCGAGGCGCAACAGGTCTGCGGAGCCGAGCCCAGCCCGGCTGTGCCCATGGCCGGCCGCGGGCCCGAGCAGGGCTACATCCGCACCGTGCTGGGCCAGCAGATCCTGGGCGAGCTGGACAGCTCCAGCCTGGCGCTGCCGTCTGAGGACCGGCTCAAGCTCTCGGGAGATCGCGCCGGGGAGGAGAAGGCGCTGCGCATCCACCGGCAGGTCCAGCAGACCCTGGCCAGGAAGAGCCGGGGCTCACTGTACAATGGTGAGTGCCCGCCCCGCCCCGCCATGCTCTCCGGTGCCGGCGGCAGCACGGGAAGGGACCCGGGACACGGCTCCGGGATGGGCCCCGTGTCCACGGCTTCCCGGCCCTGGGGCGTGCGGACTGCTCGGGCAGAAAATCGTGGCTCTGTCCTTTCTTCTTTTACTCTTTTCCCACCGCCGCGAGTCAGAAGTTTCTCCCTCCCAACCTCCGCCGTAGCTCGGTGCGTGGCGGGGCCGCTCCAGGCTCTCCGCTGCCCGACAGGGGATCCGAGCCGAAATTCTCCTAATCCAGCAGCCGCTTCATGTGCTTATTGCAATGCCTTTAGCTTTACGCACTGCTCCTGTTTGCGAAGTGAAATGGGAAGAATCGTAGGAAAAGTTTTGCCTTGTTTAACCGTGAAATTTAAAAAAAAAAAAAAAAACAAAAAAAAACCCAAAAAAACAACAAAAAACGCTAAAAGTTTGGAAAAGTAACTCTAGGAAAGGCATGAGTGGGAAGCATAGAACTCTAATGCTATCAGGCATTATTTACCCAGTTCTTTGACATGCGTGATACAAACTGACGTCAATCATCCCTCGCTTCCAAGATCCTGTAGCCAGGAGGCCAGACCCCTCAGGAAATCTGCAGCCACACCTTGTGCTCTAGGCAGAGCCCGACCACAACGTCAGGTGCCCACAGGGTGACTGCCAGGTGCTGAGGGTTAAAGGCAAGATGCTCGAGGGGTTTAGTTTTAACTGTTCATTGAAACTTTATGTACCATGAGACTTTAATTTTGTTTTTTAATGGGAAGATAGGACTGATTTTCAGGCTACATGCCCTGTTGCTCTGTTGTCCTTAAAGAGGCTGTCACCTTTCATTTGCTAAAAGCTATGAGACAAAGGTCTTTATAACCATACTTCACTTATCTATCTTAACGAATATTAAGGCAGGCAGACGAATATTTTCTTGTTCTTTGTCTAGCCTCTATTTAAAAAAACAGCTCACGGCAAAAATGGACATATTCTGCTCATAGAAAGTGGTTGTACAAGTCACATAAATGGGTGTGCAATGTGCAGATAAACATGCAAGTCTTTAGCTTGGCTGCTGTCATTTAAATACGGTTTCTAAACACTTTTAGAATAGCTTAATTTCCTTTTCTCTCAGCAGAGAACTTGCAAAAAGCTTTTTGAGCAGTACCTTATAAATGCTACGGTGTCATGAACCTGAGCTCATGTCTCTAAACCATGCATAAAACACTATGAAAACACAGTTCCCATGCTGTCAAGTCATCCTGGCTTCTCTGCAGTACATTAACAGACCTGATGTATTAGTTATAATAAACCAAGATAGTTATCTTGGTTTGCTTTGTTTTTCTAAAGGTCAGGTATTTGATGCCCTTGCATTTCTGAGACACCAAAACTTTTAAACTTCAGGATAAGGGTGGAAAACGAAATGTCTGTAGCATGTCTTGTTCATGCAGAAAATGAACTTTTCTTCTTTCAAACATATTTTTATGGGCAAGTTGCTGTACAATTTTTAGTCCCACTGCAAAACTCAGAAAAAAATAATTAAAACTTAAATGCATTCCATGAATTTATACATATGTATAATACCTGTGTATCTGTCTATATCTTAAATACATATAATGTGAATCATAGCCAGTCTTGCACTTAACATGTTCACTTTCCTGAAAAATATACACATACTTGGATGTGTGTCCCAATGTGCTTTCTATATAGGCTTGCTTGAAACTGGATCATGCTTTGAGAAACATTTGAATTCTGATGTGTAGGGAACTTTTAAAGAATATGCACTCTTTTACATGCAAAAGCATCCCTTTTTGTGTAGTATAGCCCTTTTCTGGCTACATTCATCAAGGTTCCTCTATTGTTTGCAGTTGCAGGGGAGGATTACAAAGATTTAGGGGGAGCAGTAGCAGTCCCCTGTGATACAACTGTCCTGTCTGTAGGAGTATTTCAGACTCTGCTCAGCAAGGTACTTAGTGCATACCTAACCACAGTGTTCACATACATGCCTAAAATTAGCCAAGCACATAACCACTGGGTATGAATAATTGGTGCTAGGAAAGGTCTTGCCCAGTGTCATCGGTGCACACCCATTTTCTACTGAGTGTGCTGGAAACTTTGAGGCCACAAGAAGCAGTTTGTCAGTCAGCATAATCTCTCCTTAGAGTTTTAAATTAGAGGTGTCTGCTTAGCCTTCAGCACTACTTTTATATGGAAAAACTTACTTTTTCCTCCTACCCCCATACTCTTTGTTGTTCCATGCCCTTTTCTCCCTTTTGGAAGGTGTGTTTCATTCTGATAATAGAAATTCAGTAATTTTCAGATTTCAGGAGCCCACCTGCTACCAAAAGATTGAAGTTACATATGTCCTCAGCTCTTTTCAAGATGTTGTCAAGCATTGCTAATAGCTTTTCAAGCAGTTCAACAACAGCTGCAACTTGTCCAGTTTATTCACTGCTGAGCCTTTATAAATTAAAGACTGGTCTGCCCTTAGAAGTTTTGAGCAACCAAAGCAGTAATATCAAATTTCTGTATGCTATTTAAGGATGGAAATACAATGGTAGGTAGTTCCACCTTATCAAAGGCCTTTGTAATCATAGACTTTAATGACTGGTGTTTTGTCGCACATGCTGTTTTTATTTTATGTACATTTTAGGAATCTTTTAAACTTCATTCTGTTTACGAGTCCACTTGCCTCTGATCTTGTTCCTTTTGGATTTTGATTGGCTTTTCAAGGCATCCTTACCAGATCCTCACTGTAAAATCAGGGGCAGAATTGAGTAATGTATCATACAAAACCAAATGGCCTATTGAACTGCTGGCTGTGTACTGATTCTTTTGCTAACAAGTTTTATAAACATAGTGTGTTTAACAAAAAACCAAACAAACAACAAAAAAATAAAATAATTCAATCCTATGTGATTTCCAAATAAACAGCATCAGATATAAGACAGTAGAAATCAATTTATTCCTCATATTTACTAATTTCTAAAATTCTTAGTATTTTGTTGTTACAATTGCTTTTAAGGACTTAGGGCACTTTTCTGTCCTTAGCTTTCTATTTTTACAGAATGCTGGCATGTTAACTGTTGCATGGTAATTGTCTGTTTCTATCTTTTTGGGATAAGGAAGTAGAAAAAATATCCATGTTGACTTTCAGTTTTTGTTGGTTTTGTTACATTCCTCGCCTTTGCTTCCTGAGCCAGAAGAAATCTTTTTCTTAAATTTGAACCCTTATGTAAATGTCCTAACCAACACAGAATGTTATAAAAACTCCTCTGGGACCAGGCATGTGCTGGCAGAGTGAAGAAGGAGCACAATCAAAAGGAAGGGTCTTTGATCTCGAGATTCAGTCATGGTTTTGATATGCCATTATTAAATGTCATAATCTCAGTCCATCCTGAGTGCTGAAGTATAGAAAAGGATGAAAGGGTGCCAGTCCAGGAGTGCTGAGGGGTCCCCGTGGGGAGGTGAACACCAAGGTGCCCTGAGCAGGAGTGGACAGTGAGCACTTGGCGGGGGGCACTCCGGGTGTGTGACTGTCCCTCAGTTCCTGTTACACTGGTGTGTGCAGGTACAGCTACACTGATGGCTGCACTGAGAGGTTCAAAGCCAAAATCTGGCTTTCATGGTATCCATTCAAATACTAAAGTACTAAAAAAGACTCAGAACAGAGAGTTACCACTGTACATGATTTAAGGTGGTTTTGATACATCCAGCTCCTTAGTGGAGATAATTGTCTTTTTCATCTACCAGATATCTTGGAGATGCTTCTTGTCATTGTTGTTTTTGAAAGCAAAGCAACATTAGGTTGGTCTGTCTGCAGCCATAGGCAGTGATTGCTGGGGAGAAATCTCCAAGCCTTGGGAGGTGTTGGGCTTGTCACATCCAGGGGAGCAAAGGGGCCTTGAGAAGAGCCTCTTTGGAGACAGATGAGATTTCTGCTCAGTCATCTGTACAGCCTGCTGCCTCCTGATACTGTAATTATTTTTTCTCGTCTCAGAATTTTCTTGTAACTATTGCAATATCAGGTGATTTGTGCGCAGTTTTTATTTTAGGCATGGAAGAGTGGAGGGGTTCAGTTTGCCTCCTCCACTGACCACATCCAAGGTGTTCCTCAGCTGTTTTAGTCCATATTGACAGGGGAGAGGGAACTGATAAGCAGTTCCACTCAATTGCTCACACATGGGTGTCTGGTGCTGTCTCAGATGCCTGAGTTGTCCAAAATACCCTTACAGGATGACAGACATGATGCACGGCCTGCAGCAAACTCATTTTTTTCCTGACTGGCTGGTGGAAATCAAGTGTGGTGTCCTATGGCCTCTCAAATAGTGTTTGTCCCCTGTGGATGAGTAACTGCATCATGTGCTTATTTCTTGAGGAGACAGTTTTTGTGGGACTTCATCACTGAGCATCACAGTCAGAAAGTATTAGTCCTAACAGTAAATGAGAACATAACATTAAAAATTAATAATTCATGGCTTTTTAAAATCAAACAAAACAGTGTACTGCGTATGTAAGGTTTTTGTAGTACGGCAAAAATAAACTGAAGGAAGCCTTGCTGGCACAGGCATGTCCTGATCAGGTCACCTATTCTGCGTCTCGTAACTGTTGGAAAGGCACAGCATTTCAGTTCCCACTTTTTCCTTTACCACACTGACTTTTGGCACAAATAACCAGCACACAGTAAAAAGGCATGCCTTTTATGTCTGCCTAATAAATCTACAGGTAAAAGGCCAGCAAAATAATTTACTGATGTGATAAGAGCAAGCAAGAGATAACTGCAAAGTGAAATTCCATAGGCTGACATACATTTGTCTCTGAAAGAGAAAAATTTTTATTGATGGATAATTTCACAGGGAGACTGAAGGTGAAAAAAGAGGACTGCTTGAAAGATAACTGTGTGGTACATTTTTTGATTGACTGTATTTTCCTTTTGCAAGGAGGGAACTGTTAGATATGTATTTTATCCTCCACCAGTTAAAGGATGGCCTTGTTATTTTTAACTTATCTCTTTTTTGAATTATTTTTTTTTAATAAAGGCACGCTTAGAGTTACCTAAAATAATACAAAACTTACTTGCTGAAATGGCCTTTATGCCCTAAGTAGGTAACTGAGAATACTTTCTCACTAAGTACAGTAAACAGGAAAAAAAATACAAACTGTAAAGAAACAGAAATGGATGGGTATTTGTATTTCAAGATTTATTGTATGAAAGTTCTTTAATATGCAGCAATGAAGAAAGTGAATCTTCAAAAAGCCAGCACTTAGCTGAGATGGACTCTAACTGGGCACCTGAAACAGTACTATGCAACTAATAGTTGCTATGTGAATTACATGACACAAATGAGATATCCATATAATTGCGTAGATTTGAGATGTTGGTGCATATTTCTGGGAATTTTTTGCAGTATAAGAGAACAGTTTCCTCTTGCCTCATTCTCATGTACTCAGGTAACCCGTGGGCTGGGGAAACCTTGTAATGTCAGGAAAGAATTATTACAATCCAAATCATGAGTTTGACCAAGCTGCACCATTCCACTCTCATGACACGAAGCTACTGTGAATGTGTCCTAACAAATCACCTCATATGTGTTTAAGTCTGCCAAAATGAGAGAATTGGAAGTATGATTATACAAGCAAAATAATTGCAATTTATGATTGAATTAGACCTCAAATTATCACAGTCTGCCATTATACTGTTTTGTATTTTACTGTATTATCAGATACACAAATCTGGTCTTCAGCATTTTGGGCAAGTCAGTGATTGGTTTTTAGATTTCTTTTCTGTAGTATCTCAAGTAATATTTGCTATTTTGAAAATTGATGGCTAGTTAACTTCTTTATTGACCACTCTTACCTGTTCAGCCTAGTAGGCCCATTTATGACTGATTTGAGATTTTGCTTTCAACTTCTGTTTCACCTCTTTAAACCTGTGTTAATTATATTCCTATATGCAGATTCTCATAGTGACATGGGAATCTCATAAATAGTTATTTCATTAATATCTGTTGCTTTTAAAACTTTCATTAATAGAAGCACTCACTCTTTAAAAATGCATTCTGTCAGTGAAAAAAAGGAACAACCTGAAGGTTTTGTTGGCATGTTTGGGGTTTTAATGGAAGAAATAATCACAATACACTGCTCTATTTTCAGAGCGGTGTCGTGGGAAAAAAGAATCAGAGCAGATAAACTCTGTGATCTTTGATGTTACTTGTAGGATTAGTGAACCTTCCAGGGGCAGATTTGAAGTGTCACTGGACAACCCAATTTTGCAGCACCATGAGCCCTAGAGTTTGTTCAAAGACTCTTTGGGCTGTTTAGGTGGAGCACTGAGATTAGTGAAGCATTATTTTTTCCAATACATTGTCATTAAATTAGCACCTGACGGAGAAGAAACAGCAGCAGTTGAGGTAGACAGCTGGGACATAAAGAGTCTACATTCAATGTGTGCTGTTTGTTTACAACTATACATGGTGAAATCTGCATCTCTAGGGTGCACAGTAACACATAAAGACATCAACCCATGTTTCTCAGCTCCAATCTACAGCTGCAATATTTTCATCTCTTGGGTACTTTGCATGTCATAGTCAGCCAGTGTAAACCATGCATTTATATATTTGCATGTACATTCAAAGCCGTTACAGTGAAAAATAAGTGTTCTTAGTTCAGTGATACTGTTTCTCAGCACTCAATCAGCTTGTTATCTGGGATATTTAAAATATCAGCTTGCTTTGCTAAAACATTTTTCATAGCTGCACAAGTCACTAGACTCCTAAAAGCTAAAAATAACTCTTAGGTAAAGTATATGGGGAACTGAAAAAAATGGCTTGTATCCTTGGGAAAATACAAATATCCCTCCATCATTTCCCTGTTCAATTTCAGCTTATATAGATGTCAGTGCTGACTGCTACCTTTCACTAGTACTGTGTATCATCCTCTATAACAATACCATGTTTTGGTAAGATTTTACTAATATTAGTCTTTGGTTCCAGGCAGCCTGCACCGTGCATCCAGTGTACCAGAGCGTGTCTATAACATGGGGATCACTGAGAATGATTTTGCACCAAGGTCTCCCTACAGTTTCTCATATTACCAGGCAAACCAGGTGAGGAAAGGAAGACAATGAGGAGAAATAAATATAGTATCACACACATAGTTTATTCATTTTGTTGCCACAAATAATAGCATTTAGATGGTGTTACACGGTTTGTGTGTTTGTTTTCTTCTTAAAACCTAATTTTTAGAAAATGAGGGTTTTAAAATGAAATCTCTTCATGTTCTCCCTTCCAATGACTTCAGAGCCTAGTAGCCAAATTCTAGTCAGTCATACAGATGGGCTATTTGCAGTCCTATAGGGTTGGTGAGAATTGGCATCAGGGTAGAAAATGAAAAATCATATTTACACTCCACTAATGCAAAAGCTATGACAAAGCAGATCTTCATCCCTCCCACCAGACAGCAGCTCAATCAGCACATCTGTACCTCAGGGTGGCCAGAGGCCATGCTACCTAGGCAAACAGAATTAAGCATCCAAAACCAAAGAAAAACAGATTGCTTCTGTTTTGCAAATACTTTCGTTTACACAAGATAGAATGGTTCCTTATCATTTAAAATACTCCTGTTGTAACCTGTTTTATCATAACAAGAATTCCAGCAGTACAGTCCTTGAAATACAATGATGTTTCTAAACCATCTAATCATAAATTCTCTTGTTATTTTGACCAGCTTTTCTTGGGGTCATGGCCTGAATGCTGAGATAAATAATTGGTTTTCTGCAGGGTTTTTGACACAGCTCATAAGTGGTTTTGTACCTATTTGAAGGAGCAACTGGGAAATCAACACAGCTCAATAGCAATGCTCCTGCATGATCAGTTTAGTAAACTGGAAGCATTTTGGCTTGAGAACAGAAACATTTATTTACTAAATAACTATGTATGAAGGGGGCAATTCCTTCCTAATTTTAGATTACTCAAGAATGGCTTTCTGTCATTAAAAGTAATAGCCCAGCTTTTGAGCAGTCAGTGAAGCAGCTCTGGCTCTGTATAGGAGAGACAGAAGCATTTACCTAAACACATTTCATTCTCTGTCCTGCCATCCTCTATTCTCACCTGTCCTGCATGATATTTGACCTGAATCCATTCCTTCCAGAGGAGAGCAGCAAGAGGAAAACTGGAGGTGACATAGGAATCTCAAGAAAATAATAGGTTACCAGGCAGGGGCTGGGGAGAAAAAAGTGTAAAATCTGGGAAAAGCCATAAGGTCTAGTATTTCACAAAACATTAATTATCCCCAAACAACAGATAACGATATACTTGCATAACTTCCGTAGAACAAAGAGATATGTCCAGTGATCTTTGCCTGAGCCTGCTAGTTTCTATAACCTTTACTCCTTCTGTGAGTCAGCTGTCACCCTCAGGATCTCCTCAACAGTGAAATTAAGGGAATTCAGTCCAACATCTATCTGCTAAGCACTGTTTCTTCAGTTAAAAGCTTGTGTAAGCTTCTCAGTTTACCTTAAAAAATGCCTTTAATATTTCTAAACTTTAACACAGTGTGGAAATGGAAAATATGGAGCTTTCTTTTATGGTTGTATGCCCCTATGCTGACTGATTTTTTAAAAAATTGGTCCACAACTCCTCTATTTCAAGGTCAGATATTGTCCCAAGTTGATTTAGTTCTGGAAGGCTTTGAATGGAATATGCAGTCCAATACAGAGTACAAGAAAAAAGTATGAGAATCAAGAGGCCTCAAACGGTACCTAAAAGTAAGAATCTTGAAGATACATTCTACAAAGAAAGGCTGACAGCAGTGGATTTGTTTGGCTAAGAAAGAGAAAATTGTAAAGCAAGATGGTGATCCAGTACAGTCTGTCCCCATTAGGTAAAGGAAGAAAAAATAATCTAAAAATGCAACTGTAAAATTAGTGAAGTCATTGAGATGGTGGAACATTATACAATCTCCTTAATTTTTAAGAGGCTAGACAAACAGGGACTACCTCTTTTTACTTGCTCCTGCCACAAATGAACACTATGCTAAATATAATGCTAAATAACATTATATTAATAAGGTTATTATCAATATGCAGACACTTCACTATAATATTTTTTATACCTGACTAATTAATTTTCTTCTGTCTATTAGACAGCCTTGAATTTAGTTTTAGTAGCAGATGTCAGTGTTAATCCCCAAGGAGTTTCAACTGAAAAATCTCCATTAATAATCAATCTGTTCATTACCTGGCATAATTGACTTATGCAACTATTTTGAATTCATGACAGAAGACTGGATGCTTAGACTTTGTTTCCTGATATTTAGACTGTAATTCTTCCTGCCTTCATGAGGGAGGTACAAAGAAGTGTGGCAGAGTCCCGTTTAATGCACAACTTTGGCAATATTCACAGTTTTTTTTGTGATTCTGAGAGCAGACTGTAGAATTTTTGTCTTTACTTTGTTTGATTTGGTTTCTATGCTGCTAAGCCTAAGTGCTGTGACCTTACTGTGGTTCCTGTTGTTTCATGCCCCCTGGAGCAGGTTGTCTCCCCATCCTCTTACACGAATGGCTGGGGGACAAGGATTGCTTACAGGACGATGGAAGAGAGAGCTCAAAGGCAGCCTCTGAAAAGACTGGAGGTTTCGCCCCAACGAAATCCGGAAAGATTGGCGTACGTGTCCAACGATTTTCACTATGGCGGAGGGATTTCAGCTGGCTTCTCCATGAGGCACGGAGATTGCCTGAGATCCAGTGGGACTGTGCCGCCAAGATACGCTCGCTCCGAAATTGTTGGTTACAGCCTCCGCGACTCTGTGCACAGGGGACGCTCCTTCAAGAGACAGTCCCGCGTGGGGACTGTCAGTGATGCTGTCCTTGATGGTGCCTACCCCAGCCCCTCTGTCCCTCTGTACCACCAGCCTCGCAACAGCCGCAGCATGACCAGCCTTCTGGAGAAGGAAAACTACCTGGCCTCGGAGAGCGCGATGGGACAAGTGAGGTCCCCGACTGCGTCCTGTTTGTCTCAGAACAGGCAATCTGTGAGGTCCAGCTTCTACCAAACTGCCTTCAGAAACACTCAGAGCAGGAGGGATGTTTCCCAGCCAGCTTCCATAGCCAGTGTCACTGCAGAAACGGATGGGAAGAGGATGCCAGTGACAGCTGCTATGGCCGCAGCAGGGAGAAATGGTTTCCTGCAGAGTGAGCAAGTGACCCTCAATGGATCTCAGCTCGGGTAAGCACAGTGCAGGACCTGCTTTGGCTCTGGGCTGTCTCAGCTCACAGGAACGTGTTTGTTAGAAAGTAAACTGATAGCTTGTGGTTCAGCAGCCAGAACCAAGTATGAAATATCAGTGCAGAGGAGGCAGAAAGTAGATTGGCTTTTAAAAATCCACATCCAGTGCAACACGGGAAAGGGGAGAAAAAATGTGTGTGTATGTACAGTGCAGGGTCTACACCTCCTGCTGAAATTTGGGACCCCCTTTCACCAAGAGTTAATTTTATCAGGAGACATGTAGTCACTGAGTAATTTACAACCTAAGTCCCAATACGCAAAATTGTATTGGCAAATTTTGTGCTCACAAAAGCCCATACAATATCAGCACTGGTTCTCACAAGAACAGATCAGAAATGTACCAGTGGAACAGCTTTTGGCAGATTGACAATTTCCAGTTAAAAATCCTTCATGGTTTCAAGGACACCTCTTAGTTTTTATAAACTTCAGGTAAAAGACAGGCAGAAATTTCTCTTAGCTCTGTAGCACCATCAATCCCAAGAACAAATACAAACTGCTCTGAATCCCAAGACCCCAGAGCTTCTCACTACCGTGAGATCCTTACATGCTCTGAGGGAGTTACCTTAATTTGAAACGCTGTTAGCTCCATGCCAAGAACTCCCAAATCTGCCCCCTGACTTCATGAAAATTGTTTAAAATACTGGAAAAGGTTTTTCAGGATTTTTCCCAAAATTACCTCCCCCACCAAAACTTCCTTTCCAGAGAGGATTTCAGAATGTTTAAAATCTATTCCATTTTCAAAGGAGAGATTTTATTATTTCTGAATTTCCCCTCAGGAGGGAATATCTTTTCATTTTAGAACAATTCTGAACGTTTCCAGAGCTGTTATGTTTCAGTGGACAGAACAAGCCACTTCATATACAGGAGATGGTTATTTGCATGTTTATTCTGGTTTCTGTTGTTTCATAATTCAAATAGGATCCTAAAATTTCTGTTTAAGTTAATCATAGTGTAATTTACAACAGTATTATTAAGAAATGGCTTTTTCCCCCATAACTGTGTAGCTGTTAAGTTCATTTTTCAAAGACCTATCTTTCTTCTTTTTCTGAGTTTCTTACTGTGTGAGAAAAGGCATTAGCTGATATCACTGCTATGTGCAGATGAGATGGTTTTTTGTTGTCAACTACATGTTGTGTGTTACGATTATATTTGCAAACATACATGGTATTATGCTCACTTCTGGTCTGGATTGAAATTTTCATCTCTGAGTGAGGCAGGACTTCAGAGATCTGACATTAATTATGTTGACTTTTAAGTATTCAGACTTTGAGCTAGTAAGTCCAAAAAAAACAGCTGAAGTTCACGACAGCTAAAGATTTTGGAGTAGTAATACTAAAAATTGGTACTTGGTTTTGTTTTTCAGTAGGGAGGACTTTGGTTTTCAGTAAGAGAATTTACAAATACGTATCCCATTGATTTAATAATCTGCTTAAGTTTTAGTGCATTCTTGAATGCATTTCTGAGCCACAACCAACAATTTTTATCTTGAATTACATGTAGGAGCAATTTTGGCTTTTCTTTTGTAGGTGCAGACACTGGAGTCTGGTTGACTGTCTGTACAGGCATCAGCCAAAGTATTTTAATACCTGCAGATGTAAAAATCGGTCTCGAATCATTGTGCAAGTGCCTTGATTGTAACCATGTTAAGTCAGATGGAAGATTTGTGATCTATTGGAAATCTTTGTGATGGCATAATTCCTTAAGTGCTAGGTTTTAGGTTCAGTGTTTGCCAGAAGTTTCCTCAGTTCAAGGAGTTTGTAGACACTCACAGTTTTCTTGTTATTTCTCATTCTCTTCTTTTAGGGTTGCATTTAACTGACATATTGCTACCTTACTTGTTGCTCCCTTAGTAACGTAAAGGGGGGAAAAAAAAGATAAACTTGTTTTTGGAGTAATTCAATTTTTTCCAGAAATCTGTACTTTTTTTATTTTTTTTATATACAGGTCACAATTTGTCTTTCCAAGTGAATTGTGAGAATGTAAAAGAGTTGCATAAGGTCAAACATACGAAGTGGACCAGCTATGTACAGCATTTGAAACATATCTAAAAGCATTTTCAAACTTCCTGTAAAAGAATAAGCTCATACTATGAAAGCAAAGTAGAAAAAAATCAGAGTACAGAGATGGTATCTCTGTATCTTCTGGTGAAGTGAATTAGTTAAGAGCATCCTTATGGTTAAGAGCTTAGAAAAGAGAGACACTCAACCTGAAGCTGACTGAAAAATGGCTGCTTGCAGAATCTGACCTCTAAATGTGCTGAGAGCTGCCACAAAATGATTATGTATGTATTTGTCTCAAAACTGGTATATTTTGGCAGTTAAGATGAAGTCAGAATCTGTCAAGTCATTGTTCTGTTTAACAACCTTTGCCTGGCTGGCTATTTGTTTGGTGTCACTTCATGTGCCAGTCAGCCACAGAGCTAATTAAGTTTGCCTGTAAATACTTTGAGGATGGGAACAGAATCTTTGCATCAAATTCTATTTTGACAAGAGTTAGGGTGCTGCAGCTTTATGAATACCATTGAGGATCAGAGATGGTATTGCATCCCTTATGGCTGCCAGATAAAACATTAGGGAATGCTGTTTTTATCCAATGGAGAGCAATCCAAGTATGGCAGTGCACACCAGAAGAGAAATCCTCTGCCTGCTGCATGGAGGGATAACTGTGTGACTGGGGAGCTGCTGTCAGTCTCAGGGCACAGCTACACCCCCAGCACCTAGAAATGCACTGTCTGCTGTCCGTGTGTCCATCTCAGCCTGGCAGTGGCTCCTGATGGACTTTTACTCCGCTGGGATACCCTTGGCATCTTGACGTTGAGTTCCCACATAAATTCCGTGGTGTGCCATGAGGGATCAGCTCATGTATCAACCTTGGCCTTGGGAAGCCCGTGGTTATCGAGCTCTTCAGCTGCTGGTCAGTGAAACGCCACAATTTAGTACATCAGAGATGTCTGCTGCTCACAGAAGGTGGCTGAATTTGGTCAAAAGGCTCCAAAATTATTGCTGTGTCTAACGGGTAGACACGGTCACATGTGGAGGTTTGTAACATGGTCTCAAAACCTTTGCTGATTTAAGAAATGTAGCTAAAACCAAAGTTTGGAAAGACTGTTTTTCAGTTCCCCTAGAGAATAAAAGGAAGAAATATGGTCTGGCTGATTTTCCATATTCCACTTTTCTGAGCATTATTATTTAATATTTCTGCTTAGTTTAAAGAAAAAAAATTAAAGTTTCAGCTTTAGTTAATATATTTCCCAGGTACTCATTTTAATTTGGGTTAAAATGTCTAACTACAGATTCATTTACTGAGATAATTATCAAGTAAATCATTCTGATTCTGGTAGCTCTGCAGTAGGGAATTATTGCCAATTACTGCTTGTTTCACTGTGGGTCACAGACTGCCCTCTCATCCCTTTCTGGCCAGTGGCACATCTGCTACTACAAAACTATCGGGATTTAAAAAAAAAATAGAATGCTCACATTCTTGTCAGCTTTCCTCTCTCCATTTTTTTAATCTGTGTGCAGCATATTTGAAACCAAAAGTAAATAAAAAGTCTGGGGAGCATAACCACCTGTCCCAGAACTAATGCACCTGATTGTGCCATTAAATGTTTTATGTTCCATTTACTGGGGAAAAAAAATGTGTTTGGTGACTTCTCTTCCCATTTTTTAATATGGTTCACTAACACAATCATCATTTAAGCAAACATGCTGGAAGTTGGAAGTGGTGGCACATATTTCTGATACTCTCTACATTAGCCCTCTACCACAGGATCTCTACATACTCAGTTTAATTTTTATTTTTCCCACCTGAAAAAGGACTTTGCCCATCTATTTCGAACAAGAGCAACTTCCTTTTTTGATAAAAGGAGGTTATGAGTCCTGCATAGCTGTAATATGGGAACTAAGACACTGATGAAAGGCATGAGGACAAAAAAAAAACCAATCATCACACTATTGAGGAAAACATCACTGTGTCTTCATAGCCAGTAACAGTCACTCTGACATGGTTGTGGCCTTCTTTTGATCCTCACCCACCTCTTCATCCTTCCTTTCACATTCTTCATTCATCCCCTGTATGAAAACACTGATAGAAACATCTACTGATATTTCCATTTTATTATAACTTAAAGCATGACTTGCTTTCTCCAGAACCACACTTCTGTTTATGACTTTCTCTTCCCCCTGAATATCAGTATCTCTTAAAGCCATTATGATATTTTCTGCTATTGGAAAGGAAAAAAAAATTCTCTAAGAAAAGCTAGAGTTACATGAAAAACACAAAAATCCTAGTTTTACAAGACTGGTAATTTTTCTGCAGTCTTTCTTCACTAGATCTCTCTGTGTATACTTTTAAGGAGCCCAGAAGTGGAGATGACACTGGAGCGTGCAGTGAACATACTGAAGAGTGAAAATACTCAGTCCACCCCCAGGATCCTTGCTGCAGTGACTTTCATACAGCATGAGTGCTTCCAAAAAGCAGATGCCAGGAGAAAGGTAAGTAATTATTTTTTTGTCAGTTACAATCAGGTAGAGAAAATAAGATTCAATACTTTATGGCACTGTGTGCCAACATGAAAAGAAAGGAGGCAGTCCCAGTAACCTTATAGGATACTGATGTTGGATATTTTCCCTAAAATGCATTTATGTGTTTTGGTGCAGATTCTTTTGAACCCACTCAGTGTGTATCCACTCAGTTTGCTCTTTTTCAGGCCAAACAAACTTTATACTTTCAGCCTTTATAAATCATGGAGTCTGAACTTTTTGTCAATATTGTTGCTTCTGTCTCTCATTTTTTACTTGCATGCATAAATATCCCAAAAAAGAAAATTCTAAGTACAGTGCAAACTTATCCAAGTTTCAGGGTTTGTTAGGACTGCACAAATGTGTTTAAAAAAGTACATGGATTAGCAAAAATGTTAAGGGCTCGCTGGAACTATGCACATGCATTAGTACATTGTTTAGATTAACCAAATTTTCAAGTCTCTTACAAGAAACTTCTGAAGTCTCTTAAAAGTTTTTCAAAAGGGTATATTTAAAATATTCTCTTTTTCCTTTTCTTTAAATGTCACTACTGAACACAAATATGTCTCTGTTGGGGGTTGGCTTTTTTTCCCCCTTTTCTCTCCGTGGAATTTTCCCCGTTGTCATGCTAAGAATGCGTTGGCTACACCCTACCACGGATGGCTAGTGACAAGGGGAGGGGAGAGACTCTCAGTCCCTTTCTTTTGGTTTTTTTTTTTTTTGGAAGTTTCTCTCTTGGCGGGGGGAAAGGGAAAACCACCGCGATATCTGGGGGCAGGTAAAGGAGACGTGGGGGAGCTGCTCACTCTCTCTCGCTCGTGGAGTCGGAGGAAAGACGGTCGGTGCTGCTACCTACCACCCCCCGCCATCCCAACGCCAGGAACCACGTTCTCTGCAGTCAGACACCGCACTGCTGCCTTCCCGCTTTCAGTCTGCCACCCCCCGGGCACCTTGCTGAGCACCACGACCGACACCGTGAGCAGAGAAGCCTCTCCCCCATCCCTGTCCCACGCGGGCCGCCGCCGCCACCACCTCAGCCCTCACAGAGCTGTGCGGAACCTGCCCTGCCCCCACCGCCGGTAACTGAGCACAGGGAGAGGGAGCCTGCGGCCGAAAAAGGACTGCAACTTGGTTACTGCTCTCTTGGCTGTTAACTTCATAGCTCTGGTTGGGTTTTGTTTTTTGTTTGTTTTGTTGGATATATTAGTAAAGAACTGTTACTCCTATCCCCGTATATTTGCCTGAGAGCCCCTTAATTTCCAAATTATAATAAAATGGAGGGAGGGGGTTTCTTAGCAGATACCTGTCTTTCAAACGAAGACAGTCTCCTGCTGAACAGTTCTGTACATTAAAGTGTAAGGTGATTGTTTATTTTAACCATTAAAAAACATTATTACACCTGCTTTGTTTTGTAATATGCTCAGTAATCCCAGCCTTACCTCCATAATCATGTGCATGCAGTCCAGTTCAGTGACAGCCAAACATGTCTCAGTCCTTTTGACTTGCTGCAGGGAATGTCAGAGTCAGTTCTGGGAGAAAATCACAGTACAGGTGGCAACCTTATACTTCACACTGAGGACAGAGCTTCCAAATTGAATGTTTGAAAGTGGATTATTATCCAGACCTCTTTCAGGCAGCTTCCCAGAAAAACAAGTGGCTGAGTAGTGTTCAGATTGGAGCAGTCAGCCTGAAGCTACCTTCTCTTTTCCTGTCTATCCCACATATCCTGTAATGAGCTTTTCTAGTTGGTGCCTGTCAGACTTGTTCACATCGGCATGGTCTGGTGTCCTCTTTTTAGCCTTTCAGCCTATATTCTTTGTCTATTGTTCCCTGATATTTGAGAGTTTGTGGGTCTGGTGGTTTTTCTGTTTCTGTGAACTTCTCAGTATTTTGGTGAATTTTGTCTACTAATGAAAATTTAGAAGGACCAGGCAATAGCTGTTGTAAATTCTCAGCAATTATGTTGAAATAGCATTCCTTTTACAAGAGCTATAAATGCCTTAAAATTACTGACAGAAAGTCTGCTTAAATATTTTTTAAAAACCAAACAACTACAATATTGGTGTAATAAGGGCTGATCTAGTGCAATAAAACAGGTTGATGAGCCTTCAGCATGCTCTATGCACCACTGCCCTCATGATACATATTCCTGTATTCCATTCTGCTAGCATTCAGGTGATTGCTGAGTGTTTGCAGGGGGAGTCAGGTCAGCAGAGCAGGATAAAGAAACTGTGCCTTTTGTATAGATGGATCAGAGGAGAGGCTGCCAAGCTGTGTAGTTTACTCCATGAAGGACAAAAGGCCTTGTTAACATTCCATTTCTTCGTGTTGCCAGCACCTGCCGGTTGTATTGAATTCTTTTTATCGTTAAACTTGGGACTGTTTAAGACACTTGTATCAGGTTTCTGAGTCTTTCATGTGCTGTTGCTTCTGCACAAGGGTGAGTTTGTCTGCAAAACCATATGGCATTTTGAGATGCTGGAGGAGACCATTGGCAATTGTACATTAATGTAAGGTACCTTCCATAGTAAATTAATTCCTGAGTCAGTTTAGGCTTTCCTGTGTCATATCCCAGTTTGTGATATGAGATTCCTCTTTCACCACAACAAACTATTTGTTTCCATACAGCTACTGTAAAATAACATGTTTAAATCCTTCATTCATTTGGGGACAAAACCTCGTTTTCTGAAGATTTAAACACTGAAAAGTAGTCTTTGCTAAATGGGAGTAGTTTGGGAGATAGCTGGCTAACAATGGTTAATGCTCTACATTATGATGCTCACTTTTACTGTTTCCTCTGTGTGGCACAGTTAAGAAGGATTAATTATAATGTATTAGTTTTTAATACACTGCATTAGGAAGAACACTGTCTTTTCATCAGGCTGGTTGCTGAGGAAAATAAAAACAACCTGTTTACGAATGTTCCAGAATTAAATCTCAAATATTCATTTCACCAACATGGAAGCTGAAAAGCAGAGTGATTAAATGTCTTGTCAGAGAGTACAAATCTGTGGCAAAGCTGGAAGAGATTTAGTACCGTTCTCTGATATTAATTATGAAAACATGTTGCCTCCCCTAGTTGTGGATTTTAAGTATTAGTCATACAAAAGCCCAGAAGTTAATAGTCATGTCCAAATGATTAATGATCTGTGCTTCAAGTCTCTCAAACAGCAGCAAATGAAAGGAGTTCCTATATCTATTTAAACGTTTGCTGGGGCAGGGGGAGCATGGAGTTTGTCATTTACAGTATGTGACTGTTCTCTTCTGTGTTTTGTTTTCCTCACAGGTTTTCTCACTTGGTGGTATCCCTAGACTTTTACAGCTCCTTGAGGTTCAGAATGAAGACATTCAGCGGGCAGCGTGTGGTGCTCTGAGAAACTTGGTGTTTGAGGACAATGACAACAAACTGGAAGTGTCAGAGCAGAAAGGGATCCCACTCCTGCTCCGCCTGCTGCGGCACACCAGGGAGATAGAGACTAAGAAGCAAATCACAGGTAGTGTTTTCTCTGCAGTCAATCATGTAGTGCTTTAAGTAGTGCAAAAGCTTTCAGGGACAGATACATGATTGTTTACTTAAGCCTGTGTTTAGTGACTAAATACAAAAACACTGTCACCAACTCCAGGCAATTCCAGTAGGGTAAAATGCCAAGGTCTTTACTCAAGACCAGTCTTTCAGCCAATAACAAGAGATTAGGAACTGCAACTTGCCCTCTTAAAGCTTCTTCGGAAATTAGGTGAGTCTGGTTGCAGGAAGCCTTAAGTCCTTGATATTCCAGAAAAGAACGTCAGGCTCCCTAGGGACCTGCCTGGGACCATAATTAATGCCTGCTACTTACACAGAAGCTTAGCCTTCATTTTTTGACTCTATGCTGAGAGTGCCTACTGGAAGTTCCTTGTTGAATACTGTCACCCAGAACTGTCATGTGCCATGGACAAAAAATGATTCTATTCCCCACAAACTCCACTGCCCCAGATTCCTACTTCATCCCTGCAGTCCTGTGTGTCCAAAGTGTGTCTCTTGGAATTCCACTGCTTGTGACCCACATTCTTTCTAATTAGCATGCAAAGGAAGAGCAGGCTTATATTTTATAAATGGAAAACATGAAAAAATTAATGGGGATTTATTTCAAGTGATCTTTGAAGACACCAGGAATAAAATCTATGAAGACAAAAGTGCATTAAAAGATACTAAAGTTGTCAAGCAGCCCTGTCCTGAAGCAAAGACATGTTGAGACCTTCTGTAATTCTGCATTCTTTAAAGTATTTGAAATACTCTGCTCCCTAAGCTGGAGAACAAAGCATTGTATTGTTGGCTCTTTTTTAGCTCAGTTCTGCAGCTCTGCAACATTAAAATGTTTCAGAGTTTTTCACACTCACCGGTTGCAGAATTGAGTCACAAAGTAATTTACTGTATAGTGCCTTAACTCTCAGTGCTGTTACACACCAGTGAGGGAAGCAGAGAAAATGGTGGTAGAGTGGCCAGAAAGCCAATGCTCTTTCCTTGCTAGCAGTTCCATAATTTCTGACAAAAATGTTGACTGTGCCTGATAACTCACATGTATATTGTGAATATTACTGTCTTACCCATCATCAATGTGGAAATGGATAAAGGGACATCTTCTTTCAGCGATTGCTGCTGTCACTGAACATGAATATTTATTCACAAAACAAAGAAGACACCAAAAATATTTATGCCAAGCAGGATGATGTAGTTTGTGTAAAGCAAAATATTATTATGTGCTTTCATGCCTATCAGTTGCAAAGGATAGCTTTAAAAATACACCAAGAGAGAAGTATTTCTTGCTTTGTTCAAGACCAAATGTGCAGCCAGGAGAAAATGCACTGGGTACCTTAGTGAAAATGCCACTGGGGCATACTTTTTGGCATCACTTAAACAATTCTTCCAGCTCCCTAGCAAGTTGCAAGGAGTCTACAAGAGCAAAGGGCAGTCTGGATGAATGAATTTCACCTCTTGCATTTCCTTTGACTTCATACAGGACTAGTGGAATATCATATCCACGCAAGCAATCTCTATAGTGCGCACTTCCAGGAAAAAGTTGATGTGAAAGACTTGGTCTTACACCAGTAAGCACCAGAAGTCCATTTGTCTTTCCACATCATACAAATTACTTGCCTACTTTGACTGTAAATTAGGGACTTCCAAATGTATGGCATCATATTCAGCTAAATGTTTTTCCCCATAAGAGATAAGTAAAATCATCTTGCTACCTGATAATACCTCATTGAACTGAAGGGAAAGACCCCTGGCCAAGGATTGAAAGCATGCAATGTTAATTAATAAAGATGTCTAAGCTCAGCAGAGGGAAATTTTTGTTTCTACTGCTGTGTGGGAAGCATGGTACCAAAGCACTCCACCTGACAAAAGTATATGAGGATAAGGAAGTTTTAGGAGAGAAGGAAGTTAAAACTCTGAGTCAGTTTTCTGATACTGTACTTCATTACCTGTCTGAAATACAGTACTTGTGCGCATGAGATAAGTAAACCTCAGCCTTAAAAGCTTATCTTTAAAGGTCACTGGTTTATTAGGATCATCAGTGTTAATGCAGACAAGCACTTGCCTAACATTAATTCATATTTTATCTTATGTTCTCAAGGAATACTTTGATGGCCTGTATTTTCTTCAAGACCCAGGCTTAGGATACAGACTGAGCCCAGTCATGCACTGTGCCTTGTATTGTGCTGTGAAAAGACTGAGAGCAGCCAAAGTGTGTGGAGATAAATGCTGATTACAGAACATGCTATGACTGCGTCACAGTCTGTGAACACGCAAAAAACACCAAACCACTGCCCCCAACAAAGCAGCTTTGTGCTGATGCACGGGTTTGAAAGCTGTGGACCAGTTTGCCTAATTCCCCTGTGCAAAAAAGAGCTGCCCAGTTTCTCTGCAATTTCTGTGCTCAAATGATCTCTTCACAGGGGGAATCAGACCTGCCCAAGATCACTGAATTTGCTAGTTTCACAAAAGCATTGATACAGATAAAGTATACAGAGGCTTTGTCTTTTCTTTGGCATACAAGCTACTTAGAAATCTCTCAGGAAAGGAATGAGGTTTCTCCTAAATTGTAGGACAGAATGTCATTTGGAGACAGCGCATGACCTCAGACAGAGTTGGAGTTTTATAGTATTTGGAGAGCATACCGAGGAACAGAAATAAAACGGCTGTGGCATGAAAGAACCAAAAGATTTTTGCTTTTGAAGGTAAGCCAGATGAGCCTCCAGGGAGTAGCTAACCTCCTGATCTTGTTATCATGCAGCATAAATATAAGAACTTAAAGACAATTTTTCCTGCGGGGAAGATTACTGCACAAGCAGAACTGTCATTAAAAGAAACGTAAATTCAAAAGCAGACCCCACCCATTTTTCCAAATAACCATCTAAGGGAAAACTATGGTCCTAAGAATATAGCACAGGTGCAAGGAAACAATC
>VZTT01041076.1:17127-41225 GCA_013400855.1 Buphagus erythrorhynchus | reverse complement strand
AAGAACAACAATTTTTACCTTGAGGAGTTTACTGGATTCCCACACCCAAAGGTATTCTGTTCATTGTTGCTCACCTGTCAGATCAATGAAAGCATCTGGGCATCAGTGAAATCTGTGAACAGGGTGCCCTTCAAAACAAGCAGTTTTCTCTGGCATCAGATACAAGAGCTGAGTTAACCTCACCTTTTCCATCTCAAACACATAGGGACATAGCTCCATTCCTTCAAATATCCAGATCATTTTCCAGGGACAATCCAAGCCACTTCCTCAGCAAAGAATTGATGTGGTAGTTTGTTGTTTGTTGTTGTTGATATTGCTTTTTAATGCTTTGAAAAATGTTATTGAAAGGACCATTTGTGNTATATATATGTATATATACATATATATATATGCATGTATATATAGTGACATGAATTGAAAGTACCTGTTTCAGATAAAGTGCTTTATTTTCTTTATTTTGTTGCTTCCTGGTAAATTGCTTTTGATAGCTGTTGAAAAAACTTGATACCAAAAAGCATGAATGCTCTGAGCAGAACTAGCAGCATTCACAAGCATTCAGACTGCAATATGCACAGCAGGTTCAGGAGTTGGTTGCGTGTTCAAGATTAACTATCAAGATTAACCTTCAAGATTAACTATCATCAAGATTTTTTTTTTCTTTTTTTGAGATTTATTGTTTCTGACAGACAAATGTAGATTAAATATATTCAGCAACTCCCACACATATTTATTTTAGGAGCTTCCTCATGCAAATATGATACCTCAAGGGCATTCTTTTGCCAAGAGAGCTTTCATATCACCTAGGTTTTTTCTGGAAAGACGTGGAATCTGTTCAAGCACACCAAATTCCAGTGTCTCTCTCAATACACCTGTGTGTTTGAGTGTATCTATTCCAATTTGTGTGCAAGAGTTACAGTAAGAATGTCCTTGAGAATGAGGAGGAAAAAAAAAGCTAAGTATTGGAAGTTAAGAAGGACCAACAGTAAAATCACATTTTTAGTCTGTCCTCTCATGTTTCCAGCAGATGCTCTGTATTGGAACAGAGAGAAAGAGTCTGATCTTGAAATTAAGTTACAATCTCAATGACAGTCTAATGTCTATGTCCAGAAGAAGTCACATTACTTCAAAAGTAACTCAGCCTGTGTTGGCAACAGCAATTTTTGACCCAGCCTTAGTGCTCACAAAGACTTCATCTGGCTGAAATCCTCAGATGCTCTCAGATGCCAGCTGCACGTTGGCAACAGAGTGTAGCTCTAAAAATTAGTGCATCTTATTTTCTGTTCTTCTCAGAAGTATTAAAAAACCACACAGGATAATTACAACAGTTCTGCAACCCAGGCAGAATGCTGAACCTGCCTGAGCCATTCTCTCACTTGAAAATGACACACCAATTACAAGTTTCATTTGGCTGCCTTCATTCGGGAGTTTTAATTTACTACATTTAAACATTCTGCTGAAGCTGGAGTTTTATTTCCCACTGCACAGGCCCATCCCATGCCAAAACAGGGCCAGATGCAGAGATAACGCTGAGCAGAATTTATTTGGCAACTCACTCCCACAGTCCTGGAAGGAGGATTTAGGTGCCAAGTTTAGACAGAAGCTTCTGCTACCTTCTGACTACTGCCATTAAAGCACGTCTGCAGTGCATTTAGGGCCCCAAAGGAGGCCCCATGCCAAAAGCTACCTGTAGAAAAGTGAGAAAGCGGCATATTTACAACATTAATTTTGAATGCACTCTGCATGGACAGGAGCAGCAGAGGTTTATCTGTCAACTGTCTCTGCAAATTCACCCTGCTCTTAAAAGAATATAAAAAATGCAGAAAAGTAACTGTTTCTCCCTCACATTGCAAAGGAGAGTTAGGAGGGCAAATAGCTCAGGTAAACTAGAACAGCTGGTTTTTCTAGCCCAGTTTAGGCAAGGAACCCCTTGTTAGAAACAATCCCTTTGTATTTCAGAGTACCCTTCTCATAATGCTAATAATAAAAGCACAGTCTTCCGAAACATTTCTGCCAGAATCAGAAAAAAAAATACAAGCACACATGGGCCAGGAAGGTCTGCCTGCCAGGAAGGACAGGATCCAACAGCTCTTTTGAAGAACTGTTTGAAGATCTTGAGTGCAAATTCACAGTTCATACTCAGAATTTATTAAGGCTTGTGCAAATGTAGTTCCTTTAATGCCACTACTAAAACCATCATATAAGCATTGAAAAAAACTACATTTCTAGCTTGGCCAGAATGGAAGAAGACAGCTTAATAAGAACAACCAGATTTTCAGACAGAGCATAACATTTGGTATTTCAGCTGTGTGGCTTTATAGCTCTGCAGAAATTACCTTGCAGAAGCTGAGATCTGCTCAGATTTCTCCTTAAATTAATAAGCTTCCTTTCACAGGGAATGATCACCTCATGTTTATGCTAATAAAATTATTCCTCATTATTTCACCTGTGTTGTATACTCTCTTCCATTTCTAAACAACAAAGACCAACAGAAAAAATTATTCCAAGCAAGGCCTGCAGCATGTCCAGCTAAGAAACCGTCAAGAGAAGTCTGAACTGTACTAGTTTCAGTGGCTGAAATGCTTTCTTGTTAATCTTGTACAGCATCAGAATTGGCCAAGTCACAAGCATGAGACCAACTGTTCCCATAGGCTCAGTGCTCCAAGAGGATGGAAAATCCTACATGAATCATCTCGCTGGGATAAAGGAGATGGATGAAACAAGACAGATTGGATGGAAAATAAGTTAATCACTAATCTAATAAAATATATTTTGCATTTGTTAGGCTTTGGCAGAACACATTCTAGAACGTGTAAGCTGCCATAATCTCTGGAAATAACCAGTTATCTCCAGCAGAAGTGGTGAGGTTCCAAAGGGCCGCAGCATGGTAAGCGCAGGACTTATCATTAGATAAAAAGCTGGTCAGTAATTTAGAGATCAGTCAAACCAACTTGACCTCTGGGATGATATATTAATCTCCATTCTGACAATAAAAAAGGACAGTCTGAAAATGCCTCATTCATTGCCTGCTAAAGATTTACTAGGTGTCACCCAGATTTGAAAAATGCTTCTCCCGTTGAAATTCAGCAAGTAGATTTCCTGGTTTGCCCTCACCACTGCATCTTCTCACAAACTGAACAAAAGACTGGCATCAAACAGAAAGATGACTGTGATTTAAGCTGAGATTTAATTGACTTTGAACTGAACTGAAAGAGGGAAAAAAAATGGATGAAACCAAAGAGTGATAGTCTCAAGGTATTACAAACCACCAGCTAATTGCACTTAGAACGTCTTTGTGAAGAACACCTTCCAGTCTGATACCTTAAATGACTACTTTTCAACTTGTTGCTAATGGCCAGTACTTGCTATGCTTCCCTAGTGAGGTTAGTCAACACATGATCATGCAGCATATGGAGCACTTAGAAGTCAAATCTTGCTAAAAGATATTTACCATGGAAAGGCAGGCAGCCATCACAGCTGCCTGCATCACACAGGTCACAGAAATCTTACTGTTCAATCTGAATGTCATTGATGACCCAGATTGTGGTTTTGTATTAGTTTAAGCCAACTTAAATGGTTGCTTTTCCTCCCTCATGACTATACGTTCCCTCTGCCTACCCTTGCATCAATTCTGGCATTTATTTGACTTCTCCTTCTGTATTTTCACCTTTGCTGAGGCTTCTTTGAGCCTGTAGCTCTACAGCCAGTTTGCTTGGATATGAGGCATGTGTGGCATTCACCAGGGCAGGCACATACAGCCAGGGACAGGCAGAGGCTCTGCCTGCAGACACCCCTGCACATTTTGCTTGGGCATGTCACCAGCCTTGACTATGACTCTGACACGTGTGACCTCATGGGCACCTTACTCTTCAGAGGAGGGAGACTCTTGCTGCCATCCTCAGGAGAAATCAAGACCACAATGACAGTAACTGGATCTCTTAGATATCCTCTTTCTTGCTATTATTTCATACAATTGATTGATATCAATTGCCTTTCAGTCAGGTTGCCAAGTCCCATCACAGGTCTCCAGACAGTCAGATCACTGGCCAGACTGTGATGCCACACCTTCAGGTCAGGGCTTTCAAGGAATGATAGTGACCCAGATCCCGTAAAACCTGATGTTAGCTGATCAGAAGAGAAGCACTCCAGGAAAAAGGTCTCCAGTGTTTGCATGCATGCCTGTCATGCCAGGCCATTGTGCTCCGTTCATGCAGTGAGCCAGGAGAGTCAGTCTCAACCTTTAATATTAGTCTGGGAAGGGCTTCTCCCTTCCTCTTTCCTTCAGAGGACAAGAGTCATCCTTTTCAAGTCTTCTCTTGCTCAAAGCCATTTGACTCAGGTCCCAGACCTGCACCTCCTCCCTAGGGAGATGAAAAAAGCCAGAAACTTTGTTGCTCACATTGCTTCATGATCATGGATGATATTAATTGCCCTCAAAGCAATTAATTTCAGGAAGCATTCTCTTGCGCACTGAGTCAGGAACACAACCACTAAACAAGACTAAAGATACTCATCATAGCCCATTATTTCACTAATCTCTGAAGAGCTGCAGTAGCATGTCTTACATGTGAGTCACAAGCCCATACTGTTTGGATTCCACCTGGTATGCCTTGGTTCTGAAATGCTGTCCAAGGATTCTTCTCTGGATCAGCTGAGGACTTGCATCCTAAAAATTGCAGCCTCAGGCCTCCAAGGGGGTTCAGGCGGACCATGCACTCATAGTCCCAAGTCAGAGCAGTCAGCCCACAAGAGGCAACAGATTTAGGGAAGGTGCTGACTGACTGTAATGAGGCTTGAGCAAAGTGGAGGTGCCCAGGTAAAAAGCTGACCTTGTAAAGGAGGGACCTCATCAGCAACTGAGAGGACTCAGATAGTTTCTGTGGAGAAACATGGAACAACGCATGGATCTTTAACAAAAGGAAGTGGTCTGAGTCAGGCTGCTTTCCCCTCACCTCTACCTGCCAGTCAGGAGAAAACCTAGAATTCTGCTCCTCAAACTACCATTAACTAGTGCTACTAGACTCCCTGCCACCTCCTCAGTCTTTCTGAACAAGCCTTAGAGGAAGGAAAAAGAAAAAGCATCCAAGTGGGAGTGTGCCCCAGTTGTGCGAGTGTGCCCCAGTTGTGCAGGTTGAAGCTGCTCCAGATGTGGGATGGGAATAGGGCTGTAGGTCTCCAAATGCCACTCTCAGGATGGTGGCACTCTCTCCTTGCTCCAAGGCTGCTGAGTGCAGAGGAGGTAAAAGCTCAGGGTGGGGTCACGTTGACAAGTTTGGTCTGTGCCATGTGTGCTCAGCCAGGAACTGGCTGACGCAGTTTCCCTGCCGGTGGCTCCTTTGTCTATGGCTGTGATTTAGCACTGCAAGCCACAGCTGGCCAACTGAACTCCACAATGCAAAGGCACACCTATCCTCAGTTTTGGATTAAATTGATTATTCTGTTTTTTCACAGGTAATTTCCAGTGAAAGTCTCTCTGGTGCATCACTGCAGCCACAGAGAAATCAGTGAATCCCTGTGAATCCCTAGCTGTAGAGGAAACCACCCTGCAAACAGAGGAGAGCATTGTCCCACTCCTGCCAGCCCCAGCCCCAGCCCACACCTGGCACAGTCCTTCCCTGCTGCTGGGACCGACCCACGAAGTTTGCTGGAAGCCAGCCCAGGGCAGCAACAATGGGAAGGCGTTGGCCTCTGCCTGGGAAGTGCCAGCACAGCCCCTCTGGTGACTAACCTGGCACTGCCACACCGGGCAGGCTGAGGGTTTATTAAGTGGGAAATTATTTCCAGTGGAGTCATTGATGCCAGGATCTGTATCTGGCCTTGCTGCTGGGACCTTGCACTGCTGCCACCCCACTGATCGTGGCAGGACGGCTGCAGCAAAGCCGGGTGCAAGGGCTGAGTGTAGGGAACAGCAAAATGGAGCACACCAAGGCCTCCTGCTCTGCTGTGCCCTGTCTCCCCAGCATCCAGGTTGCAGAGGAGGTACAGCTTCAGAAACCTTGAAAAAGTTTCAGTTAGGACTTATAAGAAAAGAGAAACCATCTCATTTTAAGGAGGAAAAAAAAAAAGCATTTTGGACTGAGCATAGTATTTCCTACTTCTAGATTTTACTTCTTTTTGTCTTACCAAAAGCAAAGAGAAGTGGAGGACAAAAAAAATAAAATTCACCAGAGACCCACAGAAGTCCCCAGTGAGCTCAGAGATAACACAGCCCAGAGGTGGGAGATCCCCAGTTAACCCTGTTCCCCTCTCCCACCCAGAGAGCTCACAGAGCACACACCAGCATGTCCCCTCCCTAGGACCAGCCAATCTCTCTGTCATAGATGGTGCCACAAGTACTTAGGCTCAAGGTAACAAAACACAGCAGGATCACATACTTCCAGAGCACTGGTAGGAGGGATCTAGCAGTCCAGGTTCTTCCATAAAGGTGTAACATAATTCTTCCAGGAGCAATTTGCCAAGAGCAATCAATCAGAATTCCTGTACTGCTGAATAGCAAATTTCCAGAGATAATGGCTTCCTTCTCATGCCTTATCCCAGGAAACACTCAAGGCCAGGCAGCAATATGATCTAGTTAAAGATATCTCTGCTTATTGCAATGGGATTAGACTAGATGGCCTTTAAAAGGTCCCTTCCAACCCAAATCATCCTGTGATCCTCATTAAATCCTTTTGGTTAAAAAGTTCTAATAGTCCCACCCTTTCTTGTAAATCGTAAGGGTGGACTCGTGCTTTCCTAATCACCAACATATTAATCACTTTTCCAGGAATTTAGCAAGAGGAGACCTTGCAACATAAAGCAGATTTAGTTAAAATAAGATGGAGCCAAGAGCACTTTGACATCAAGGTTAGCAGCCTTGAAATAACGGAATTAAGTTATTAAACTATTAAAATCATTTAGGGTGTGGATGTAACTTGAAACATATTTAGGAAATCAAACCTGACAGGCTACCACATTACAAGGTAAGAGCATTGTTTTGGAATCTTGTAGGCCTCCTGATTCTGATAAGGAGGCATCCAAGTAGAACAAGAATTGTGAGAGTAAAAACAATGTATACCTATCAAAGGTTAAGAACTATTGCCTGCAGTTTCATGTGCGAGCATTCCTATTCCAGCTGTGAAAAGAATCATTATTATTTTTTTTTTAAAGCCTGATGGGGTAAACATACTTTCAACCAAATACTCTTATTCCTTTTCATCATACACCACTTTTGATAGGTGAAATTCCTCTGTGACAGGGCTATTGGATGGTGTTCAGCAATTGAGATTCTGTGGGGAAACAGAGATGCTGCTGTTGGAACATGCTCTCGTTTCCTACAAAAGAAGCATGCAGAAATGACGAGAAGGAATTAAGCCAGAAAAAGTCACTTTTGACCCGGTTGATCTATTTAACTTGCAATATTACTGCTGAGGAAGTAAAAGCAGTTTAACTACAAACTCCTCCATGCCAGCAACTGGGCTTTTAAACGCATGATTTTAGTGCCTTGTATAATTCTCTGAGAGTCCCTTTGCAGTCACTTTACATTGGAAAACCAGTGAAGACAAGGTTGCTTGGGCTCAAGCCGTGGAAAAGGGATAGCCAACCAGTTACTGGGAAGGGCATTGCACCCAGCACAAGTACTGTAATGCCTTCAGAGACAGAAGATAAATAAATCACATTTCAGATGACAGAAATGCTGTTAAAAAAAAAAAAGGCAGGTAACAGTGGAAGGCTAAGTAGGGAGCTGCCTGTTTAGCACTCCACAAGTGTGAGAGGAGAGCTTGAGGCTGGGCCCTTCACCAGCAGTCCTGAGTCAATGCATTTATGGTGCTTAAAGGATAATACTCCTGGGGGTCACCCAGACAGGAGATCTGGGAAGAAGCAAAGTGCTGAAATGAAAACCACATTCCATTAAGAAATCTGCCTCTGCAGTTGTTTCCTCTGTGTCTCAGACTGACCTGCATTTCTGTATTTTTGCCAAGTAGCTTTACCTGTATCATAAATCTTTGGGTTAGCCAGACAAAGGGGAAGTAATAAATGGGAGCATATAGAACAAGATAATAAAATGCAGAAGTTTTATACTGCTGTCCCATCAGCCTGATAAAATATATGAGATCTTGGCTCTAGCAATGATGAAGAAACACATTAAGCAGCATTAATTCCTCTCAAGTGCTTTCTTGAAAAACAACTTCTCTTATCTTAGCCCCAGAGTTACCTACCTCTCTTCCTTGCAAATTTCTTCCTTAGTCCCAGCAGAAGGATGGCTATGATTTCAGTAGTAAAAAATTATTTGCAGAGATAACAAACCTATTGTAACTGAAATGACTGATGGACCCACTAATCTCAAAGGGAGGAAATTTACAGAACTTAAATTTCCCATTTTATTCATTTTTATGCATCTCTTCAGAAGTTCTTCCCACATGAGCAGAGACAGTGGGGTCACAACAGGTTCAAGGCACACTTACACCATTACCTGAACAAGGTTTTTTGTGCTGTAAAATCTATTTCCTATCTGGATTAAAGGAGGAAACATGACCTGCTTAACCAATGCTTCTAAAATTGGTTTTATATGCAGCTCAATAAATGATTTATCTATCTTTGACTTAATTAAATAGTTATTTCCACTAAGGACTAGCCTCTGCCTCTTCTGGTTGAAACAACTGGGCTATAACATCCTGCAAGGAAGTCTGTTGAAATCACAGCCAAAATTTCAGCCAGATAGGCACAAGCAGGCACTGAGTGAGAGTCATGGATGTGATTTGTGTCAGGGGAGTGTCACTGTCAGTGTGCCAGAGCTAACATGATAGAAGCTGATGTACTGCCCTGCCAACATTTCAAGAAACTGCTGCTGGCTCTGACCTCCAGCACACTTTAGCTTCTCATGGCCCAGCACAGGGACTATGGAAGCCCAAAAAGAGCATCATTAGACCTTTTACAATTCAGTGTGCACATACAGCCTGTCCTGAAAACCCCTCCACATTAAAAGAGCAGGCCCTTCTCAGGCAGGGGCAACCCGCCGGCTCTGTTGGTTCCCCTCAATTGTTCCCAAAATTGGTCTCTATTACAAGGAGCTGGCTGGCAGGTCAGGACTGCCAGTGTTGACTCTGCCATTCTGTTAAAATCACATTCCTACACAGCTCAGACAAGGAGATCTATTGTTTTAATACAATAATACACAAATTCCAGTTTTCACTCTCTCAAGGCCTGTGTGAAACCAAGCACACAGTTAAAAGATGGTTTGCATGGGGCACTGTGCACACTTAAAAGCCAGCTGTATCGTCAATATTGAAAATTGATATAGATTTCATTTGCCTTTTTTGGTGTACCTGAGAAACAGTAATGGGACACCCCCCAGGGCTAATTTAATATACTTTCGTGAACAAAGCATCTGCTTCACATCTCCAAGCAAATGAGTTTGAAGTCTTATACAGAGTGAATTGCATTAACCTTTCTAATTATTTTTCTCCTGAGAAAGCACTTCCTGACAAAACATATTTCACTCCTGAAGTGTATTTACTGCCAATAATTAAAACAAAAATAGAGCTAATGCACACACACTCCTGCAAAACAGGCAGCCCAGCAGCAGAACCACAAATGCTGAAGAGCCTTACAGCTCCATAAAGCCTTGGAGCAGAATGTAAACACAGCTGATATCAAATTCAATCCAGCACAAAATGCGTGCTAGCTACGGATTAAACAACCAAACCCCTGGAAGTTAAGGTCTGACACCAGGAGTGTGTTTAATCCTCTCATTTAAAAAGCCCTATGTTTGTGTTAAATGCAGAGGCTTGACATGCTCCAGCAGAACATGTCTGTGCATTCCAGCATGGCAAAGGATAAGTATTTAACATCAAAACAACCCCAGAAACATCCACAGGGTCTTTAAATGACAGACAACAGAACGTGTGTCCTCCCTTTCTCTCCCTATCCCAAATTGTGCACAGCTCTGCATGGTGTTACTCCACAGGGCAGCTGAGACACTGGATGGTGTCTTCCTGTGATAAATAGGCACATTTATTGGGAACTCAGCACATTCATAAAAATGAAATGAACCAAAGCAAAAGTGCAGTGACTCACCAGTGACTGGTCCCTTTGAAGGGCAATGGAAATCAGAGATGGCACACTAGAAAGGATCACCTTTCCTCTGCCTCTGTCAATGCCATTTACATGCCGCTTGCATTTTTAGCTCAAATCTACAAAGGAAAAAAATTATTTCATAATGGCTGTATTGAGCTGATAAACAATGGAAAATTGCTGATTTGATTCTATTTAAAAGAAACACAGAATTACTTTGGACTAGGCACAATAGCACTAAGTTCTGTTATAACTTGGTATAATTACAACTAGCCATTCATATGCTGAACTGACATCAAAGAACAATTTATTTTGAGTAATAGTCCATAATTCACTCTAACACATGTAATAAGAAATGAAATTTAATATGCGCCCAGGCTACTGAGAGAGAATGGGAAGTGCAGACTTTTGAATTCATACTTTGTAGGAACTGCTTAAAAATAAAAAGCTAAAGATTAATCACCCATCACTGTGCAAAAGATCAGGTAATATTAAACAACTAAACAAAAATCAAGCTGCTGAGCACAAAGGAAACCCATTATAAAAACGGTGAAAATTATAGGTGCCAAAGGTAAATTAATTCCTGGTATAACTCAACTATTATGAGAAGAAAAAATAAAGCAAAAATATTAAAAAGGCACTTGGGCCTCTGTTTGTGCAGCATGTGGTAGTCCCAAAGACAGGTTGAGGCTCTGTTTCCGTTAGAAATGGCCATCCAGCCTCCCAGGACTGCCGCCCTGGAGCAGGAGTCTCCCACTAGGGTGGGAAGGAGCAGGGTGGCCACATCCCAGCACCACTGAGCAGCTGCCCGGCTGCTGTAGCCTCCAGCGAGTCCTGAGGGGTCTCAGCTGAACCTGTGGCAATTGCTTGGGCTACAGTAATCCCCTAGGGAGACTCTCCAGGGGTCTTGGACCTGTCCTCCTGCTGCTTTTCACACTCATGGCTAACATGGTGACACAACATCTGCATTTCTCAAGCTAAACCCTCCCCCACCTTGGTCTTTCCCCCTGCCAGTATTTGCACATAGTGGTCATAGTCCCTTAGGTAAGCACTAAAGGACAACACTGTAATGTACCAGGCAGGCATAAAATATAAAAATAATAAATAATCTCAAAATGCTGACATGGAAACCTCTATGTAAACTGGAAAGAGTGAGCGGAGTACAACTGTGCAAAAAGCAAAAAGGCTTTCAACTGTTAAACTGCTGTCTTATGAAAAAAAACCTGCTGCCTGTAAAATACAGTGACTTATCTGCTTCAAATAAAATAGAATAAATAAAAAAAAATAGAAATGTCACTGTGATAAAACATCTATATCATGTAGCACATGGGAAACAGGTACAATTCATGGCTAATGACTCCCCACCTTTCTAAGTACTTTGTCCCTGTAGCTGCTGCACATTTTCTTGAGCTGGTGTCTCACTGAAGCTTTTATAACTGATTGATAGTCTAATAATTCTGATTGCATTTAATGGATTTACCACTTACCTTTGAATGGCTGCATTTAAATCTTTTATATCCTGAACATTTCTCAATGTATTCTGTGATTCTGCCTTGCTATCCATCCCTCACATCAACACTGAAACTGGGCTTCAAGAAGAAAGCAGGGGGTACCTTTTATGCCCTGAGACAAAAATGCTGTTTTACTGAGGCATTCAGACAAGGGAGTACAGTGAACAGAAAGATTTCCCTTTGGGTTTAAATGTTGTTGGGTTTGGAGGCTTTTTTGACTGGGCTCTTCTGCACTCTTCCCATTCTCCAGCTCTGAACTTGCTGATTCCCAGGACTTGTCAACAGCTCAAGCTGAAACAATACCTTGTGGAGGGTACGTGGCTCTGAGCATCTCCATTTGCTGCAGTTGGGAAGAGAGAGCTTTTCTGAGGCTTTTGTGACAGGAGATATGGGGTGGAAAGCTCCAAAGAACCAAATGCAGTAAGTCATAAAAGGTAAAAAGGAGGACTTAAAATGTTTGTCAGTCCCTAGTGAATATCTCAATATAGTTTTCAGGTAACCAGCAGTTGCTCTGGATTACTGAGCTTTCTGTGGCACTCCAAGTACCATCAAAGAAGCTGCCAAAGCTGCCTGTGCTTAGTGGAGGGACCACACTTCTGGGTCGTCTGGTTTGTTTTAAAAAGTTGGCTTCTGAAGTTACCTCTGCTCTTCCTCTTTACTCAAATGCATTTGACCAAACAAATGTCAGCAGGCCATGATCTAATTATGTGGAAGACACATAGCAAGAGCCAGTTGCATTGGTTTTAGCCAGCTGGGAAAGTCTGCAACAGCCAGGGTGCCTTCCCTGTGCTTTGCTCTTCCTTCTTCACATGAGTTTCTGTGAACTTTTACAGGACTACAGGGCTGTATTCATGTATATGTATATATATATATTTATATATATATATATACACACATTATTCCTATATACACTTTAAAATTAATCCCATACATGTGTGTAGAGGTATAACCTCATATAATCATGGGTCATATAGTAATATATAGTATGGGTTATATAGCAATAATGGTTAACCCTAATAAATGTTAATAATGATCCACTGATTTTTCATAAGCACAACATCAAGGCCACACATGCAAGAGGCTCCTTTACCCACCATGTTAACGAAACTGCTTTTTATAGAAAATGTGTTTGTTTGTGTGCTCATGATAAAGATTGAGTAATGAATTCCTCAGGGTTATTTCAGGTTCATACACACACAAAAATTTAAAGTGCTTACACAGCTGCACCTGGACTTCTTCCCTTCTATTTGGCAGCCAGGAGTTATCCCGGGCTCTGAAATACCTTGTCTTGTTTAACATTAACATTAAGCAATGTAAACAGCTAACAATATCCCACAGTTAGCCATAATGCTAAGATACACATAGCACTGAGGAACCCTCACTCTCCTTATCTGCAAGGACAATTAAGCAATTGTAGACAGGGATATACAGGGCCATTGTTTGCCTGGTTTTCAGGTCACTGGAGTCCCACAAAAATAAGGAAGACTGACCATTGCCAGGTCCATTTCAACAGGTTGAGGAAATTTCTAAGTCTCCATTACCCAAATCATGACTGAGCAGCTTCAATTTCCATGGATACCTCCCAGCCTGCAGCTGATGCACAGGGATGGATTGGCAAAGGGAAGGCAAGTAATGGGGCAAACCCCACCACTTAACATCTCTGGGGACCACAGACATACTTTCAGCTGGTAATGAGAATGAGCATTAGGCTGATCTAACGGTCTTTAGCAGACACTGCTTCCAGTTCACTCCTGGCATGGATAGAATCACCACAGAGAAGCTGGTATTTTAGGCTACTCTTCCATCTCTGGTGGTTTGGCCTGCCCAACATTGTAATTTCACAGCTAAAACAACACTTCTGGGCTGATAGACACTTCACCCAGACTCTCCCTGAAGCTCACAGCCAGCAAAAACCACTGCTTCCTATAAACTTCAAGATTCCGAGCTATTGATTTTTACCAGTGTCACACAGGAGTGCTGACGTGTCCTTGCAGTGTTAATAGCCCCAGCTGCAATGCAGCTGACCTTGTGGACAGCTGCAGGCAGGGGACTAATAGCTGCCTCTTAAGGGTGAGACTTAGGAACAGGCTCATGCTGAGAGCTGCAGGTGAAGGTAGGCACTTTCCAGGAAAGACAGAAAACAAAGCCCACCCTTCTGAGACACCTGGCATCCCCAGACATCCTATGTTTCACTGATAGACCTGCCTTGCCTAGATATAACCCTGTAGTGCCACATTAGGCTGCCTGAGGAGAGGGGATAGGCAGGGAGCTGAGGGCAACCCCCATCCAACAGACCTCTGCCACACTGGGTACCTCAAGGGGTGAGCCAGGACCAGGGAGCAAAGCAGGAGGCCAAAGGAGGAGCAAAAGGAGGCCAGGCAGGGCTACCCCTATAAAGTAGCCAGGACAGGTGTCCTGGGCTGAGCTGTAACAGGGTCCTGGACCTTGGATAAGTTGGGGAGACTCCAAGGCAGGCGTGGCAGGACAGCGAGGGCTTGTTTCTTCATATTCAATGGCTGCTTGTACCAGCTACTGCTTTACTTTGTATTTAAACTACAAATGTGTTTGGGCACAGGCCAACATTATTCTCCCTGTTGGCAAATGGGTCTTGTAACAAAGCACTTCTGATATCACAAGGAATAAACGTATTTTCTCTTAGTGAATGCTGCTTTAGAAAAAAAAGTGGTTTTTTTTTCTTACAAACCTAGAAGAAACATTAAGGTTTCTCCTCCTCCTGAATTCCATGTAGCCTGATAACTCTGTGTGAGATATGATAGCACCTCAATGCACAGCAAATGTGCATTAGGTTAATCAAACGTGATTAGGTTGGAGTACCATGAAATGTCATTGGAAGCTGATAACATCCCCTCCTCAACAACTATTCACTAACCAACCACTTGCCCACACAGTTTATAGGTATTTCAAACAGCACTGATCTTAACATTGATCTGTAAAGGATTCCAGTTGGTAATCCCACTCTATTATGAAAAACAAACATTTTTCTCTATCTTTTATTGATATTTGCAGCTTGCCTAATCATGTATTTGAAGAAGTCTGTGACATGCTGGGGGAATTTGCAAATTTAATCCAATTAAAATCCTGACATCAGGGAAGAAAAGTAAACAAAGAGTGAGGAGAAGACTCTAAGGAAATGAAAGGCTAAAAAAAAAGAAAGGGAAAATTCCAAAACCAAGTGAAAACACTAAAAATTAATGGGATTACAACCAGTGCAGGGAAATGGACCAAAGCTTGCCCAAATAATCCTCACTGAATTCACAAGATTTCATTCCCTTTCCTGAAAGGAAGGATTTCCTTTCAGGAAATCTTGAAATTGGAAGACAAAGTCTAACAAACACTCTGGAAAGGAGATAAGAAAAAAAAAATGCAGTAGGAAAAAAAACTAGAAAATAAGGAACTTGGGTGAATATAACAAAATAGACTTGGATGAAATGAGGGGCAGTTTAAAGGAGCATGACTTGACAAAATTACTCCAAATAAAATCCTGAAATCACGGAAGAAAGGTAAACAAATAGTGTTGAGAAAATGCAAAGGAAATGAAATGCTAAAAGAAAAAAGGGGAAATTCCAAAACCAAGTGAAAACACTAAAAGTGAATGGGATGACAAGAAGTGCAGGGAACTGGACCGAAACTTGCCCAAATAATCCTCATTGAAATCACAGGATTTCTTTTCCTTTCCTGAATGAAGGAAACTCTTCTCACTCAAAAGGAAGTCTTCTCTTTGTAAGGAATAGTTTGTAGTTTGTAAGGATAGTGCAGAAGGCGATTTTCCTCAATGAATTACAGCTGTACTGATTGCCAAGAAGTGGAAACAGCCTTGCCTGTCCAATGAGAATGGGTGTTACAAAAGAGTGGGTTAGCTAGCTGAGAGTAGGTCGCAGTTGGACTTTAGGATCCAGAGTCTGCTGCAGTTTGAGATGAAGCCTGCTGGCTGTGCTGTGAGGAGGAAGGGACATGTGGTTGTGCAAGGGACAGACAAGGTAAGAAGATGCTGTGTGAGTGATACACAGGGTGGCCAGGTAAGGGATAGGTTGGGGTTTAGGCAGTCATGAAGAAGGAAACTTCTGCAGAGAGGAGGGAAGGAGTTAGTGCCATGTGGAGATGCCTGTGAGGAAAGGAGTCAGTGCTATGTGGATCTGCCTGAGAGAAGATGTAAGAAGCTTTTAATAAGGGACTGGTGATGGTGCCAGTCGTGTCCGTCTTGACAACTGCGATACTTTTCTTCCCTGATGTTGGAATTTTAATTGGATTAAATTTGCGAAGTTCAGGTCCACTTTATGGGCCGTTATTCCATCTCAGTCCATTTGGTTAGAGTCACTCAATTTCCAAATTTTCTGGAATTAATTTAATTTTTTAATATTTCATTTTAATGTATTGTATCTCCTTTCTGGAGTGTTTCNCTGTCCAATGAGAATGGGTGTTACAAAAGAGTGGGTTAGCTAGCTGAGAGTAGGTTGCAGTTGGACTTTAGGATCCAGAGTTGGCTGCAGTTTGAGATGAAGCCTGCTAGCTGTGCTGTGAGGAGGAAGGGACATGTGGTTGTGCAAGGGACAGACAAGGTAAGAAGATGCTGTGTGAGTGATACACAGGGTGGCCAGGTAAGGGATAGGTTGGGGTTTAGGCAGTCATGAAGAAGGAAACTTCTGCAGAGAGGAGGGAAGGAGTTAGTGCCATGTGGAGATGCCTGTGAGGAAAGGAGTCAGTGCTATGTGGATCTGCCTGAGAGAAGATGTAAGAAGCTTTTAATAAGGGACTGGTGATGGTGCCAGTCGTGTCCGTCTTGACAACTGTGATACTTTTCTTCCCTGATGTTGGAATTTTAATTGGATTAAATTTGCGAAGTTCAGGTCCACTTTATGGGCCGTTATTCCATCTCAGTCCATTTGGTTAGAGTCACTCAATTTCCAAATTTTCTGGAATTAATTTAATTTTTTAATATTTCATTTTAATGTATTGTATCTCCTTTCTGGAGTGTTTCTTAGACTCTGTCATCTGATTTCAAGATTTCATTCCCTTTCCCAAAAGGAGATATATATATATATAAATATATGGAAAACTACCACCAACCCAGAATGAACACTGACAGTGTTGTCTATGTCAGGGAACATCGTTTCATGTCTTGCTTAAGTAGTCATCAGGTTCCTTCTCTTTGGCTGAAATATATACTAAACAGCTTGAATCAGAAATGAGCAACACAACAAATGTTCAGTATCCATTTCAGGGTAAACACAAGAAAAACAAACTACATTATAGAAAAGTATATGGTGTAGTTTCTCTCTTTAGCACTGTACTTTCAGGCTAGTGGCTACATTCTGTTTCACTTTTCCCTTTTCAAATTCTCCCTTCCCAAAGGCACATGCTATTCTGTACATAGTTGTCAGGGTAACGTCCAAAACCCATGGATTGATAAAAGTGTGAAATTATCTTAATCATTTGACACCACGGAACAATTTAAATGGACAGAAATACTATCCTATCAACTCAACACTGAGTTGAGTTATCCTTCTTCTGGTAAAACCAGTTACCTGTTATCCCTTCAAAATGGCTCCCATTGGGATTTAGGCCCAACATCTTGCCCACAAGCTGGTGATTATAACTGGAGAAAACTGCAAGGGAAAAGCAGTAGGCATCCAGTTCCTCAATCATCATGTCCCAAAGCTCACATTTCTTCAACGGCCAGCCAGATTCTCAAAGGTTTTTCTTATGTAACCTGCCAAGAGCATGACCTGAGGCTGTGCAGTATCTGAGCAAGAAAGCTGAAGCATGCATGCAAACAACCTCAAGAAACAGAAGAGGCTTTGGGGACCCTGTGTGTTTTCTCAGGAGAAATCTGTCGTTATCAGCTTTGAAGAAAAAGTTTATTTATCAACTGTCTAAGCAGGTTGCTTGATGTAACAGATAGGGTTAGAGAGCCTTTTGAAAGGCACCTGGGCTGTGGTGTATCTGTTCCTGCCAAATACAGGTCTCCCTTTCTGCAATTCCTGTCAACTGTTAAATCCCGTGGTCATCATTGTGCAGAGGGTGAATCAGTGAAATCAGTTTTCTTCAAGCTTTTTTGTGAATCTTGAACTCTGAGGGGACAAGGACACATGTGTGCCAGTGCCCCTGGTCCAGCAAAGTATCCAAACTGAGAGGGGCCATCATTGCCTGTGCAGAAGAGCTTTGTGTTATTTGAAATACAAGGCAGTCCCAGCACCTGTGCCGCAGCACTTCTGACAGACTGAACACCCAACTCACAGGCAGAATTTTATCTCAAATCTTTTTTAAGGAAGTTCCCTTCTCAAAAGTTATTTATTCTTTCAAGGCTTCCTACTCTGTTCCTCTCCTTACATTGCTATTTATTTACTAAACCACAAACTTACATGTACATAAAAGAGATATTTGCTAACAGACTTCACAGTGCATTGTCTGATTGAAAGTAAGATTTCCCACAAAGTACTCAGAGGAAAACTGTTTCCATGTCAGGAAAAAATAGCAGGCTGTTGGCACTTTCATGTGAAATAACAAAATGCACATCCGTAATTTCTCTATGTTCAAATAAACACTGTGGTGAATATAGTGACATGAGACATCTGCCAAGTCCACGACCCATTTCTTATGTTAGAAGCTTTTTAGTCTATCTATCTGAATGAGAAAACAGAGAACTCCACCTTCTGAAAAGCTGTAGCATTGACTGCTACTGAAAGAGCTAATGTCAAAATAGAAAATGTCTTAAAATACTTTCTCCATTACAGTGGGTGGAAAACTAGTCCTTGAAAGTACAGGATATTATTACTTTCCCTAATGCCTGAAAATGAAAGAAAGGATGACAAGGACTGGAAATTAACTATTTCCACCTGACACCAGTGTTGAATGCTCTTTATAAAACAGAAAGACAAGTACCAGCCATGCTGAGAAATAAATCAAAAACCTGGATGAAAAGGCAGACTTTAATGTTGTGAAGCAATTACATCTGGGAAGTCAACACAAGTGAGGTGTTCAGGTTTCCTTGGCCTTCAGGAAGGTCAGAAGTTAAAGCCAGGAGAAAACTCACAGTGGGACAGCTGTATGTTACCAGTGCATCCCCTTTCTTAAGATATTTTACTTTTAATGGCAGCCAAGTTCCTTGCATAACATCTCTCATCCACTACCGAGCCACTTAAATAAAGATATCAATTATTAGCCACATAAAAGGCTTCAATCATTGATCTAGAAAATCAGCTTAGTCTCCCTTGGCTTTTGCATAAAGTTAATTATGCAGATGTGGAGCATGTATTATGCACTGGCAGAGAAAGCCAAACTCTGCAGAAACACTGTAAATATATTTCCTGAGCTAATACCCCAAAGCTTACCCAGTGCAAATGCTATGAATACCACCAAAATTTAGCATATCAAGTCCTTGTATTGCCACCTCGTGGCTGATGCACATATAACTTGGCTTTACCGGCAAGAGAGTGGATCAGGAATTCCTTCTATTGCATAAGAAGGGAAAAATGCTGGCATAAATTGAAGCAGAGTTTTAAACTGAGTTACATTTAATGATGATACTTTGCAATGGAATGAGGATCTTCTCTGAAGGAAGAACGTGAATCAAATACTGGGTGAAAACTCAGGCATGAAGTGGAAACTTAAGCGAACACCTCATCCAAGATGGGTCAGCTCCCTCAGCCTGGCAGGACACAAAAGACAACAGTGCCACTAATGAGTGACTTCAAAATTATTCCAGTTAGGTAACCTGTCTGGGAAATTTTTTTAATAGTTTCCAAGGCCCCTGGGTGATTTGATATTCAATGGAGTGAGAGTTGTGGTTTATAGGAAATGTTACCTTTCTTTGAGAATTAGATCCCACAATACTCTAAGGGTTGACTGTGATTATGTCTGCACTTACTTAAACATAATGAGGGCAAAAGAGCCATGGACTCAGTGAAGAACAAGGAGGAAAATACAAGTGGAAGAGTGCCTACCACTGGAAGTGACATCAACTACTGCCCAGATGTCGATTTGAAAGACAGGGGTCTGCCAAGAAAGGCAGGAGCCTCTTTTTAAAATGGAGAATGTAAACCCCCTCCCTCCAAATATTACAATTTTGAAATTAAGGGGCTCTCAGGCAAAGATATGGGAATAGGAGTAACAGTTCTTTACTAGGAAAACTAAAATAGAAATACAGAATTACAGAGAACAAACCCAGAAACACTGACAGAATACAACCTGACACCCTGTCAGTCAGGGTGTTGGGAGCAGTCCCATTAAATGGTGGCTGCAGTCCTCCTGGATGACAGATGTGGTTCAGTTGAAGCAGTGCTCCTGTAGAAGGGTGCAGTTTTCCTCTGAAGGTCCAGTGACGATGTGGAAAAATCCGGTTTTTCCTCTGGAATCCAGGGGAAAAAGGCTGCCTTGGTGTTCCAGATCTCAGTTTCTATGTTGGTAGGAAAGACCTGGCTCCTCCCCTTGGCTGGAGCATCTCCCAGTGGGATGATGTAATTTTATCAGTCATTCAGTGGGACTCAATGGCCCATTAACAGAGGATATCTTCCTGGAGGAAGGATGGGTTGTGGAAAAGGTAACGATGACTGCCCCACCTGCTTTTAACAGATGGTTGCCCCACCTGCTTTTAACAGATGGTCCATTAGCAGAGAATATCTCCCACAGACATGAGGATCACTGCCCCACCTGTTTTCAACAGATGGTGATAGAATACATCCTTTTGGTCACATCCTGTATTGCAACCTAAGACACCAGAGAACTGTGTGGCTGCTCCCCAGGCTCCACCCAGGCCCTTCATACCAGCATGTTATATTTACTTTAATTTCGTACAGCAGTTCGCTGAACTCTCCAAGTAATTTCCTTCAAACTACCTGGAAGTTTACACACCTGCACTGGCAAGCAGAGGGAGTTTCAGCTTTCATATTTACTTCTATGTTTTCTGAAAGCAGAATGGTTTTCTCCTTCCCATCAGCATCATCCAGAGGTCAGGCAGCCAGGATAAAGGATTCATCCTCAACATCCTCTTATTCTGAATTAGAACAAGAAACATTCTTATTTTCATTATCTCTTGTTAGTTCTTGTTCTAATCTGTTATTTTTCCAAGTACATTGCCATGAAAATAATGATCCTTTCATGACTATTCTGTTTATCCTAATAGAAGCTAAGCCTTTACTATCAGTTCTGGATTTCTTGTGTGCAAATGCTTTCAAAATGCCTACAAAAATCATCTGCTTACAAGGATAAAATAAATTGCTTTATGATTTATAGAAAGACAATCACACGTAAAGACTGATGGTTTATAATGGAAAGACTAAGCACCTTAATCATCTCTAACTGCATCCACATTTCTTCTAATTAGGCTTAGCCTGTCTCCTAATGGGATTCAGCCCCGAACACTTCCTACTTTCCCTGGTATCCCATTATACAGCCAAGAGAGATCACCCTTGGCTTTGCCCTAATCTCTTAAGTGATTGATTCTCAGAACAAATCATTTGACTATTACAGTATGGCAGGGTGGCAAAATAGTCAGGAAAGTTTTCTCAGTTATGCCACAAGCAAATACTTTGATAGTGAGTGATACCAACCCGTAAGCTTTGGGGGAAAGATACCATGTGCCTATACACATTGTGTAATTATTTAGATTTCATGGGAGATGCAGAACTTTCTTCCCAAGACTTTCATCTGATTTGAAAATTAAGTCTATGCATGACTGTGGAGAATGCAGAGATTCTGGACTTAGGATACTGTCATGTCTGAAAAAGCTGTGTAAAAAAGAATAATTTCTGAAAGCTAACAAGACACAAATAATAACATTCTCATAACAGTATTTTTAAAATAAAGAGGATTTTCATGGTTGATTCTGGGTTTGGGGTTGTATTAGAAAAATCCAGTACTGAAACTAAATTTGATGGAGTCTAAAGGGGAAGGACAAAAGCAGCTGTCAGCATATAGTCTGCAAATCCCTGGGTCATTGTAAAATCAGCAAAATGATTTAACATTGAAAAATACGAAAGCATATTCCATATTAATTGGTCTGATGTTTAAAAGATGGACATTAAACCTGAAAGAAGATCAATAAGGCACAAAGACCTATTAAACACAGCTATGCACCTATCAGAGGACATAAGAAGATGTTCATGAAAAAGAAACAAAATTAAACAACCAATTACAAAAGAGAAAGAGGAGCAGAAAGGAATACATTACCACCAAATACCCCTAGGTGGAGAGAGACAAGGAAACAGGGAACTAGTTACTCTTCAGCTGAAAAAGATGACAAAAGAAAAAGAAAGATATACTGAAAAATAAGATCAAATGAAATCAAATAAATGGGAGGGAGGATGACAAACCACATCAAAGGAAAAGGAAAACTACTCGTTCAAATGCTCTGATTAATCTGAGAGATAAAAACTGCAGGGAGATTAAGGACTGCAGAAAATAAAAACTGCCCTCTTGCCTACAGACACCACAGAGTCAGGCATGACTACCTCTTAGATGTACATTCAATTCAAGTGCTTTTCCCACCCCTAGGCCTCATAAAGAAACAAAACCCTTAGAGTACAGCATAAGCAATAATAAGAAAAGAGATGTGTTGGTATGAAGTGCGCTTCTTGAAAGGAATGGGAACAACCAGAGCTTCTGCCATCGATCATCTCAGCGCACCAGGGAATTTACCAGAGAGGGGCTGGGGGAGGTGGATTCTAAAGCTCGCGCTGCTGTTGCGAAGCTTTATGCTGGTTCACCATCCCAACAGCCACAGACTATACCTGTGAAATGAAACCAGAAGTACAGGAAACATAAATAAAGAACAAAATGGCAAAACTTAGCTCTGTAACAAAATTAGCTGGTTTATTGCAAAGGGAGGGATGCTAACACAACATAGTATCTCAGATATTTCAAAGAAGTAAACTTCTGGTCCTTCACCAGCTCCATCGTCCTTCTCTGGACATGCTCCAGCATATCTCAATGTCTTTCGTGTCATGAAGGGCCCAAAACTGGACACAGGATTTGAGGTGTGGCCTCACCAGTGCTGAGTAGAGGGACAATCATTGTCCTGGTCCTGCTGGCCCCACTATTGCTGATGTAGGCCAGGTGCCATCAGCCTTCTTGGCTACCTGGGCCCACTGCTGGCTTGTGTTCAGCCATCCTCAACCAGCACCCCCAGGCTGATTTTCCCCAGGCAGCTTTCCAATTGCTCTTCTCCCAGCCTGTAGCATTGCAGGGAGTTGTGAGCCAACAAGGGAAGAAAGAGCAAGGGATTATCTGAAGTCAGTGGCCCCTTCCAGCACAAAGCAATTGAACCATCTGCTCCAAGTAGGCATTCACCTGAACCTACAGCAAGTAAAAACTTGCCATAGTAATTGTTTCTGCCAGCACTTAAATGTGCTAGAGAATAGGAATTTCAGCTGAGTGTGAAAGGGGTGCATGGAGAACATTACCAGGCCCTCTACAAGATAATGGTTATTTTTTGGGATCTAGTGCATCAGAACTAGATACTCTCTTCTTGTCAGTATTATTTGGAGAGTTAATAATCTAAACTTTTCTAAGTCTGCAGAGTATTTCCTTTTATTGATCTTCCCATTGTATTATCACCTCTACATATTAGTTCTAACACAGAACAGCAAAGATTTTGGCCATGTCTATAAAGTGCTTGCCATTGTCTCAAAGATAAGAAGGTTTTTAGCACCATGCTCTGACCAACTGAGCCCCTTTTCCAGTCAGTGGGAACTTCACCAGACTGCCACAGCTCCCCAAATATGACGGAAAGTGGCTTAGATGTTTCATCCACCAGTCCTCTCAGGTCCCATGGACTCATCTCATCGTGTCCTATGGATTTCTGCGCCTGCAGGTTCCTTAGGTTCAAACCCCATCTTCTCCATTCTCGTTCATTCTCCTCATCCTTACCTTTCCTTCTGCAACTCTGCTGCTTGGAACACTTGCCAGTGAAGACTGAGGCAAAAAAATCATTGCATACCTCAGCGTTCTCCATATCCCAGGTGTTCCATTCCCTCGCAGAGGGCTCATGTTTCCTCAGTCTTCCTTTTATCACCCACGTGCCTACAGCTACACGCCTCTGTCTACAGTTTGAGTCGCCTTTTCCCAAGCACTCAAGACATGTAACATGGCTAAAAATGTCTGGTAATATAGCTAATACATTCTGGTAACATAGCTAATCAATTCTAGAGCCTGTAAATTCTAAAGCCCGGGTGTGACTAACTCAGGCACGTGGCACCCGCTCTGCCAGGTGCCTTACTACCACCTGAAGGGCTGATATCCAGCGCCTGACAGCACTTGAAATCCCGGCAATCCGGGTTGAGAAAAGAGCAGCGGAGGAGGAGCCAACACACGCCGGCTTTGTCACATCTTTTAATGTCGCGGAAAAGAACCACCAGCAAGCGCAAAGCATGACCACAGTCCGGCCGCTCAGGCCGTCCTCAATATCCCGCGCCCCCTCCCAGTTCCTCCCGAGCAGACCTCCGGCTCATCCCCCGCCGGCTCCCGGTTCCGGGGCGGCCCCAGCGCAGCGGCCCCGCCCGCCGCGGCGGTCCCGGCGTGCCCCGC